>JARPMJ010009767.1:0-23703 GCA_033366665.1 Phoxinus dragarum
GTTATTAGCATACAATTTCTGAAACTTTGGACAGGTGGTGGCGCTAGAGGGAATGAGTTAGAAACACCAAAATTGGTGTATTTGATGTTGGGAATGTCCTCTATCAGAATGTCAAACCAAAACAACTTTCCCGCATACGCTTCTATGGGCTGCCATAGACGCCCAGTCGGAAGAAGAAGAATAAGAACGGGAACAGATACAATAGGTGCCCGCACCTTCAGTGCTTGGCCCCTAATAAAGTTTTCTTGAGCAGCAAATCAGTTTATTAGAAGACGTAAGTAATGATACTGAAAAATCCAGCTTTACCATAACAGGATTTCCAAATAAATGACCTTTATTTTGAATTGTAATAATATTTCACAATATTTTAATTTTTACTGTATTTTCCCCCCCAAATACATTCAGCCTTGGTGAGCATCAGAGATTTCTTGTTAAAAACATTTTTTTTTAAAATCTTACTAACCCCACTGAATGGGCATTCTTCTGCATTTCTTTTTCCATTCTATACAAACAGTCTTTATTGTGTTGTTGTCTTTACTGTTCTTAGGGTGCAATGAGTGCCCCAATGGGACACCGCTGTGTTATGGTGTACATTGTGATGATTTATTAACGTTGCTCTTGCACAGCACCGCACCACACATGATACCGACAGCTTTGCTGTGCTGTGTTTGGGTTTGACAGTACCCAGTCATACTCTGAGCAAATCCAGGGCTGTGGTGAGAGAGCAGAAGCTGTGAGAGTGTGTACGTGCTGCTTAGTGATGTTATGTGGCCATGTGTGAAACGTCGAGAAGGAAGCCTCCTGTTTCTGGCTCTGTGCCTGCAGCTCCAGCTGTCAAACATTGATTTCCTCTCTGAGCTCTGTTCTGGCTTGGAGATCCGGTCCTTGTCCAACAGATTTATAAAACAAAGAACCGACAGAAGTCTGTAAACGAATGCCAAACCGTACAAGTGGAACCTCTATTGTTGATTGCACATGAGAAAAGTGCGGTGAAATAATTGTGTTCCGCTCAGTTGAGATAGTCGGCACCCCCGTGCAATTTGCTTCGTTTGCTCTCTTCACGGGACATTTTTGGAATCTCATTAGAATGTAATGAGTTTGTTTTGCTTTTGTGTTTCTTTTGTTGTCTTTGCTTTTCTTAGCCAGTTTATTAAGTTACTCTTGTGAATTTGATACAGAAATCATAAGGGCTGCAGGAATTGTTTGCTAGAACTACTATTACTTGTAGAAATTTCAACATTTATATATCCATTTATTAATAATATACTGTATTAGTATTAGTAGTATCTGTTTCTTTACACTGATGTTGTATGATTTTATTAAAATATTGCAGTATATATAATTATTTAGTATGTCAGTACAAAAAGAGGATGTAAAATGCAGCACAAATAAATTGACAATTTTGAACTTTTTTAATCTGAATGAATATCTATCCACTTAAATTAATTAAACTCCCTGTAGTGCTTGATATGAGAGAGTCATTAAACTTTTTACTTGAAAAACTACTCCCATGCTGTTTTGAAATGTAGTTTAGTTAGTGTAACTACTTTTAGTTAGTTAAACCCTGGAATAGTCATCTGTTTACAGCACCAAACACAAGATATTTGACAGTTGCTGTCAAATGCATTCTTAAGTGACCTGTATAAATCCGTTCTGGGGAAGTGAATGGGATGGATGGGGCTACTGTCATATTTGATCTCTGTAGAGCTGACTCCTGTATAATTCAGGGGATGCTTTTGAGAAAGAGAAAGACAGAGGGTATGAGAAAGACCCTTAGACAGAGAGATATGAGACAAGAGACTTACTGTCAAAGGCCATGAGCGAGTGAGTGGATGTGGATCTGGGCCTTAGATAACAGGGGATTAGTGTTGTCATAGATGTCCTGATCACACCCCGGCTGGATTCTGCAGATGTGTGGAACGAAACGGAAATTAACTGTATGGTGCTGTCTTTCCCACCCTCTCTGGACTTTTCATTTTGAACGTTTTTTAACAAAGGGGAGCAAAAAAAGAAAAAGAAAAAGATAAATGAGACAAAAAAAAAAACAAAAAAACAATCCTCCTTGATCAAACTTTTACAGTATATGGATCTTTTATGGAAAATAAGATTTTATTTTTTTTATGTTGAAATATAGGCCCGGTTTCACAGACAGGTCTTAGATTAAGCCAGGATTAGGCCTTAGTTCAATTAGGAAATTTAAGTAGCTTTTATAAAAGTGAGAAAAAAAAGAAAAAAAAACATTACTGGTGTGCATCTTGAGACAAAACAATGGCAGTGACATATTTTAAGATATCTCAGTGTAAGTTTCTTTCAGTTATGACAGCTTAATCATGCATTTTAGTCTGGGAATACGTTTTAGCGTTGTCTGTGAAACCGGGGGATAGTATTTTAACCTAGCTGCAAAGAAGAGTTAAATCAGAATCATCATATTATTGACACCAAAACCATGAGCACATTCACACAGGAAGGAATAAAATGACATACAAAAAAATGCTTTATATTATTTAAACGTGGGGTCAAAAATGCCCATGTAGTGGATTTTATTTAAATATATTATAAAATAAAAGATAAAATATCTATCTTGTTATCAGTACAACCTTTAAAACAAGTTTTTATTTGATAAAAATTCACATGTGGTTTCAGTTCATTATATTCTATTCTAGGTCAAGCTGGTTTAGTATGGGTTTACTGTCTGCAGACACCTGTCAGATTAGATCTGTATTACAGTGAATGTTGTTTAATGTGTAGCTAATAAAAAAGTAGTTTTTGGTGATTTTCTTTTCAAATCAGTTATTAAAATGTGAAGAAAATACTTCCAAATCCAAAATTTGGAACAGAGATTCCATTTAAAATTTACTATGATGGCAAACAATGGAAAGATAATATAATAATATAATATTATATTATAAAAGACAGTCCAATTATGTAAAAGTATATTTGAAGTATTTGACGTGAATGGCCCTTAATTAAAAAGTAAATAAGAAACAACCAGGTGTACATATCAAAGCCTATTTAACATTCAGCATCTTGGCAGTTGCACTATTACTCATTTCATAACCAATCAAAACAGAGGTAATTTATAGTATACATAGACGTTTAAAGCTACAGTAACAAAGGAAGGGTGGAAAATGATCATGCAAAACTCTTTTTGGGGCAAGAAACTTTGACCTTAACAATGTGTAGAATAAGCATTAATGTGTAGAATAAGCATTAATTCATTCTGTGAAAGTAGTGTTCCTGCACTGTAATACAACCTCAGTGGATTACAGCATAACCTTCTATTTGGATAATTAATTTTTTATCTCTCTTAAATTATTATTATTATGTAATGAAATATGTTTCAATGAATTACACTTGACTATTTTAGATTTTGATTTCTTTTCTGACAGCAAGTCCAAAGATGAACTAAACTGGTGTGTGGCAGTTTCATTAGTATGCAGATAGACGCCACAGGTTTTTGGATAACTGTCTCATACTGATGTATATGCTTTAATGAAAACAAAAATAGATTTATTTGTAAATGATGATGACTTTCAGACCAGAGGCTGCTGGCATTAATACTGCAGTGCACTGCAAGAGATTATACATAATTATATATCCTGTGAGTTTTAATGCAATGCATATCTCTTTTTTTTTTTTTTTTTTTAGTTACCCTTAAAGTTTTGCTAGCTAAATATTCTCAAAGCATTAGTTTGAATTTACTGCTTGCTTCAGCCTTGTTGAGGTACTACAATTTTAGTACACAGATTAGTATGTGCTTTCTGATAGATATTCAGGTAATGATCTCCTTTTACTCTGTCTGTACAGGTAAATATGTGTACCAGCCCATGACCAATGTGGCTCAGCTACCCAGCACACCTGTGCCGGTCGCTCCATCTGACTGTACCAACACCATTGATCTGTCCATCTCTCTGACTGAACGCTTCCTCCGCATCTCCCCCTGTTTCCTGCCACCTCCTTGTCCCGAGTCCCCGAAATACTGCAACATTGCCGAACTGTTTATCGACGACTACATTGTCAAACGCATCAACGGTAAGATGTGTTACGTTCAGCGGCCCCCAGTTCCAACGGAGGCTCCTCTTAGCCCACCTCAGATAAACCCTGCTTGTCTGGTAGCACATAAACAGCACACTGAAGTCAAGCAGACAATTAAGGAGAGTGTTAAAGGACCAAAAATGGGCCACTGCTCTTCGCCCTCCAACTCTGAGGACTCGGGAATCAATGCTTTGGGAGGTCACTATCTGGAGTCCTATGAGGAAGAGTCTGAGGAAGAGGACGAACTTAGCATGGATGGACACTCTAGTCCAGGAAGTCTATGGGACCATGATGAATGCACATTACTGTCCCCTTCCAAATCCATTGTGGAGATTATTGAAAATATTGAAACTACTGTGTGATATTTACAGACTGCATATTTTCTTTTTCTGTTGTTTTCACATCTCTCTCTCTCTCTCTCTCTCTCTCTCTCTCTCTCTCTCTCTCTCTCTCTCTCTCTCTCTCTCTGACAAGATTAACTCATTGTGTTAAAATAAATATTGTATGTAGAGGAAAATACTACACCCATAAAGACTTTGCTACACTTTACATTTGTCTCTAATCTATATTGCTGTTCTCATTGTCATATGATCCTATGTTCAAGGTTTATCAGCACAGTTCTTGACTTTAATTCTGCACTAATGAAGACATTTTGGGGAAAAAAATGAACCAAATACCATTATTGAGTGAGTACTGGGTATGACAATGTTGATGGGTATGACCATGTTTATATATTTGGTCTTGATATAATAGAAGTGCTACGCTGCTGCTGCTGCTGCTGTTGGGTATTTCTGCTGCTGCAGAGCAAGAACGGGACTTGCTACTGCCAATACATATACACGACACGCTGCTAAGTAAGACATGCTGTTGCTGTACAATATAGCGTACAAATTGCCCGTAGCATATCTATACAGGTGGAGCTGGGGAAGGTGGAGGGTTTCTTAAAGCGCTCTGCCCTGCTAAGACAAATGTTAACCAAGTATTTGAAGGTTGAGCACTTGAGCTCATTGGCTACTGATACAGCAGAAACCAATCAGCTGTGCCCTATAGAGAATGTTGTGATTTCAAGCAGATTGAGTTAAGGTCCTATTAGCCTGCACCATCTAGAGTATCATGACAGAACTTTGTATTAGTTTATCAACTCATTCAAAATGAATTGAGGAACTGGGGGTAATTCATTCAAAATGAATAATTTTTTGAGTGGACAGGTTTTTGTGGGATATTTTGTGTTTACGTCATTCGTCCTTCCATTTTTAAGTCATGTCAGTAAACCAAGCAAAGATGGTCGGGCTACTATTGTCAGACTTTCTTTTTACTATCAATAAATTGTTGTGTAGCTAGTAAGATATGGTGATTACATGCAACCATGCAACTCCAAACCATCAGATTAATTTGCGCAGAAGAGCAGTGTTGACTCATAACCAACATAAAAAGATAGGTGTGTTTGCGGAGCTGCAAGACCGATCAGAGTATAACTTCAATGTACTGTGAGAGGGGTTAGAGAGCAGACGGTTCTGTATGCTTTCGAATCGCTCTCGCGTCACTTTGATGTCATACATCGGTCGGTCTGCACAGCGCTGCTTTAAGTTGAACACACCTAATAACTTTTTTAGTAACTTGCAACTTACTTGCCACCACTGATGGCGATAGAGAGGCCAATGTTTTGTAGTGCAGCTTTAAGAAAAACAACAAATGAATGACACCTCTGCTCTTAAAACTGTTTCACCTCATTATAACAGATTGAAACCAGTTGACCAGTATGGAGTTAAATGTGAAATATCTGCCACCTTGGACCCTTCTCTGTGGAAATCTCATTCTCACTGAAGGAGTGCTGTTTCATGAGTTTAGAGTATAGAAGTGATGAAGCTGGCATCTCGACAACCATCATCGAAGAGGTCAGTGCTTTAGATGTAATTTTTCATGTTCTTTTAAAAGGGCAGAGTAACAGACAAGGTATAACGTTTATTTATCCATTATGTGTGTTCCCTGAAATCAAACCCATGGAACTACAGTGGCAGGTGCAATAAAGACATTTTGGCATTTCTTTCTTTGGCATTTCAGGTTCACCATTCCTAATAGTTTGGGAGAGAGAAAAGGGGTTTGCTGGCTTTGATAATTTAACAGTCTCTAACTCTAAGTGCTGAATATGACTGGCTTTTCGAATGACTTATGCAAGACCAATCAAAGCCCTCTGCAGTGCCGACATAATGCATTTTCATCACGGTTAATCCTATTCCAATACACAGAACATGAATAGGGCACATCATGAACATTGGATGCAAATTATATTCTTGCCATTATAATTGATATTAGTCATAAAATGTTCCCAGCAATTATGGCCATGATCGTCAAATCCTTTCCGTCAGTTCTCTTGCCAGGTCTAACAAAAAAGAGCAGGTGTCTTTTGATATAAAGGTTTATTTTAGTTCTAGAGTCATTATCTTTAATGTTATGGATGGTGCTCACTCACTGAGAAGCTTTTTCGGTAATGCTTTAGATTATAGCCCGGAAAGTACTGCGTAATTAAAGCGATTTTACAGTGTAACTTAAAGTGTACCTACATGTAAGTATAAGGGAACAATATGTAAAGTTTGGGGAATAAAGGGGTAACCACCAGGAGAATTAAAAATATATATATTTGTACTGTAAGTATTATAATACTAATGGGTACTTATTCTACTATTATGATACAAAAATCTAACATTTGGGAGCAATTTAGCAAGAGAATACACTGTGTACCTTTTTGTAATAATTGTGTACCAATACATACAGGGTTTTTAAAAATGACAGGGTACATATCTACGCATTTATACAGTAATCTTTTTAACAAAAGTGCACTGGAAACTAAAACAATTGCAACTTTTGCTTAAACATTGGGGAAAGATACGCTTGTTTCAAGTGGTGCTTGTTACCCTCTTGTTCCATGTAGTTACAGGGTAAGTGTGACCTTGCGGGCCGTAAATTAAAGTGGTGCTTGTTACCCCTTTGTTCCATGTAGTTACAGGGTAAGAATGACATTGCGGGGCGTAAATTAAACTGGTGCCTGTTACCCTATTGTTCCATGTAGTTACAGGGTAAGTACAATACAAATACATACACAATCTAATATCACTGACTCGGAAACCTTTATCTTAAAAACAGACAAAAACAGATTTACAACAACAAATCAAACAAATCAAAACAGATTTACAACACTTATTTTTCGTTTAAAACTGCTTTTTTAAATCAACAATTAGTTTCAAAACTCTTGACAGAAAGTAGCACGTTTTGTCCCCCCTTTTGTCTCTTGCTTGGCTTCTTCCTTTTGTTCCTCTTCTTTTTCTTTCTTTCCACTGAGGAATCTGAAGAAGAAATCATGTCTCTTGCTAGTACACCCAGAAATACGTCCTCACCATTTACTCATATTTTACCCTCATGCCATCCAAGATGTAGCCTATACGACTTTACTTCTTCAGATTAACACAAATGGAGGTTTTGAGAAAAATAAAAAGAATCTCTGGGAATACATATACTTCAAGCTCACGTGTTCCTAAAAGTTTGAGCATCAATCAGCAAATACTGCAATAACTGTAGTAATCCATTCAACCCCAATGGATGTATCAATATCTTCTGAAGTGAAACGATAGGTGTTTGTAAGAAAAATTACAATATTTTAAACTTTTTAAATCTAGACTATCATTTCAGACCAACTGTAATAATTAGTTTTTTAAATAAAGGTTTCAGAGTCAGTGATATTAGATTGTGTGCATGTATTTTATTGTACTCACCCTGTTAACTACATGAAGCAAGAGGGTAACAAGCACCACTTTAATTTATGGCCTACAATGTCACACTTACCCTGTAACTACATGGAACAAGAGTATATTTCATTTAATTATTTTTTTTGCAACTGTATAAATGCATAGATATGTACCCTGTAATTTTTAGAGAAAAAGATTGTTGTATAATAATAGTAGAATAAGTACCCCTTATAGTTATATACTTACAATATAAATATTTTTTAAATTATCCTGGTTGTTACCCCTTTATTCCCCAAACTTTACATATTGTTCCCTTATACTTACATGCAAGTACTTGTACACTTTAATTACAGAAAGTTATGCTGTAAATTCGTCTTAATTACGCAGTACATTTTCATGATTACACACCTAAATGCTGTTTCTAAATGTCAAGGATACTTTCTTGGCAGGACTGGTCCTTCCAAGTCATTTCCTTCAGAGGCTAGGCGAGGCTCCTCTTTAGCATTCGGAGAACACGTAAATGGAACAGGCTAGCAAGTGCACGTCATTGCGTCATTACTACAGTGAAAAGGTCCGCTTTCGGCGCAGAAATGGAAGTGCTACTGATTTGGTTGCTCTACAGCAATTGAACTCAAGTGGACATCTGAAAATCATTTATCATAATTCATGCATGAAAGGGTTAAAATGTGCATAATTATTTCCATATTTGTCTCCCACCTTGTACTTGGTTTTTAAATTGTCCCACTTTTTTGAACAAGATAGCAAAGCTACACATATGCATCCTTTTTTGTATATGAGAAATTTTCCGAACGAAGGACTCAGTCCTTGGTTGAAATTCCGAGGATCCTCGACATTGGAACAGTCCTTCGACAGATGTCGATGTAGTAGCATCCTCGAAATTCCGGCTTCCGAGGATCCTTCCTTGACATTGAGAAACAGCTAAAATGTTTTCTTTTAGCCTTTATATGTAAAATGTCCTTTAAATCCACAGAAAATTTTTAGATTCACATGCTCTGTTTCAGGACTTATAATACAGTAATAATAAAATAAAAAAAGGTGCCCAGATTAAGATACCAGCCAGATGGCACACTGCATTCAGCTAGATATAGTCTAAACAGATACAGGAGATTATGTTTATGTTCACTCTCAGTTTGATTGGTCAGAATTTCCTGAGCTCAGAACAAACAACGGACATGTCAAATCTGATGAAATTTGCAAAGGTCATGATATTTTAGTGCATCTAGTTGTCACAAAATCAGCGTAGCCTGCTTGAAAAATATATATTTCCCCAAAAAATGTTGTCTTAAAATAAAGTGCTATTTGAATCTATCAGCGGATGATGAAAAAAACAAAACCTTTAAGGATAGTTCACCCAAAAATTACTCACTCTCATAT
This sequence comes from Phoxinus dragarum, assembly GCA_033366665.1. Classification (NCBI taxonomy): domain Eukaryota; kingdom Metazoa; phylum Chordata; class Actinopteri; order Cypriniformes; family Leuciscidae; genus Phoxinus; species Phoxinus dragarum. Next base: position 9,171 of record JARPMJ010009767.1, read on the forward strand.
CGTTCCAAATCTCTAAGACTTTCATTCATATTCGTAACACAAATTAAGATCTTTTTCATTAGATTTTTGTCCTCCATTGAGAGCTACGCAAGTTTGGCCCTTCAAAAAGTTCCTAAAGAGATCATAAAACTAATCCATATGAATTGAATGGTTTAGTCCAAATTTTCTGAAGAGACACAATCACTTTATATGATGAACAGATGGACATTTAGGCTTTTATTCACATGCTGTAAATGGAAGCTCAAGCAGGTTTGCTTGATGTGCGAGAACCAATGAGGTTTATAATTGTGTGTTATGCAATTTTTTGAGTTTCAGCAAGAACCAATGAGGTTCATTCCCGTGTTTCGCAGCACGTTTGAGCTTCAACAAGAACCAATGAGGTTTATTCTCGTGTTACGCAGCACGTTTGAGCTTTAGCAAGAACCAAAGAGGTTCATTCTCGTGTTTCGCAGCACGTTTGAGCTTCAACAAGAACCAATGAGGTTCATTCTCGTGTTTCGCAGCACGTTTGAGCTTCACCAAGAACCAATGAGGTTAATTATCGTGTTTTGCAGCACATTTGAGCTTCAGCAAGAACCAATGAGGTTCATTCTCGTGTTACGCAGCACGTTTGAGCGTCTGCAAGAACCAGTGAGCTTCATTCTCGTGTTTCGCAGCACGTTTGAGCTTCTGCAAGAACCAATGAGGTTCATTCTCGTGTTTCGCAGCACGTTTGAGCTTCACCAAGAACCAATGAGGTTCATTCTCGTGTTTCGCAGCACGTTTGAGCTTCAACAAGAACCAATGAGGTTAATTCTCGTGTTTCGCAGCACGTTTGAGCTTCACCAAGAACCAATGAGGTTCATTCTCGTGTTTCGCAGCACGTTTGAGCTTCACCAAGAACCAATGAGGTTCATTCTCGTGTTTCGCAGCACGTTTGAGCGTCTGCAAGAACCAATGAGGTTCATTTTTGTGTTTCGCAGCACGTTTGAGCTTCAACAAGAACCAATGAGGTTAATTCTTGTGTTACGCAGCATGTTTGAGCTTCAGCAAGAACCAATGAGGTTCATTTTTGTGTTATGCAGCACGTTTGAGCTTCAGCAAGAACCAATAAGGCATTGATGGGTGTTCATTTTCCTCTAAATGTGATCACAAAAAGTAATAGCACACATTTGTTTTAACATGCAGCACAATTTGAGGAATCATTCATATTGAAATCACAAACAGGATGGCTGAAGTTATTACTTAAGGTGCATTTACCATTGTTCAGCTAATTTGAATGTGCAAATTCCAGTCATTTCAATAGGAATCCATGTGAACCAGATGAAGGTGAAATATTTCCACATGCAGATTTCGCAACGGGTTCAATCTGGTCACACAAATATACCACATTAAGCAACATAAAACTGCTTGGTTTCAAAGGGACTTATGTGTGAGCTATGCCTCTTACATTGCTATACTATTAACAATAAATAATGGACCATTTTTGCTGGCAAAATTTCACAGAAAGCTTTAGGGTTAGAGTTACAGATAAGTGTGAGTGGTAATGGTGATATTTGCCTCAATATTTTCATCAAATTCTATGAATTCTTTCCCAAGTTACCATCAGAAACAGGTTTGCAGGTATGCAAAAACCTCACAAGCAACATTGATATTGCACTGCATGTAGGTTGCTATATCAAAAACAGAGCATGCAATGTGTTTCAGTCATTCTTCAGTGACTGTCAGGATGCTAACATCACCTGCAGTATACTGATTGATTTCTTCTCTGTGAGGTGTCATATTTGTTGGCACTCTGTCTCTTACACTGCATTTTAATATAGCACTCAATGCTACTATGTCTGCTCTTTTTTTGACCATCTTTTGTTTTATAAACGAATAGTTAGTTTAAGTACAGTAATAGTTTCAAACAGAATTACATTAAAGGCACAGTTATCCCCCAAAATTAAAACTCAATCTTAATTTAACGATTCCAAACCCCCTTTTTTCTGTGCAACACAAAAGGAAATATTTTGAAGAATTTTGATGCTGCTCTTTTCCATACAACAAATATTGTCACCAGAAAAGGTTAAAAAAAGCACCTTGAACCTTCTTGAAAAGGAGGTGAGTAATCTGAAGATGAGTAAATAATGACAAAATTTACATTTGAGGGTGAATTATATCTTTAATTACACAGAGAAAACACAAGCAATCTTAAATATAATTTGACATGTATTGCCCCCATTATAAATCCCTGCTGGATAAAGAATTTTAAAAAATCAGAACATCAAAAGGCAGGTTCATCCTTTTGGTTTTCCAACATCACTTTGCATGTGTCCTTTTCAGAGATGACATATTTCTCTGAAAATATGAATATTTTAATACATAAGCCCACACCAGACTGAGCACACACAGACACACACACACACACACACACACACACACACACACACACACTGAGTCAGCTCAATGAAATCAAACACACGCAAACGCATGCGCCGGATGACGTCTGTGATCTCATGAGAAGTCCCCCGCCACAGAACATTTTCAGAAGGACAATCTTTTTTCACTCCTTCGTTCCAGGAATAATTTCCCTCTGATTGAGGTAAATCAAGCCACTACTGGATCGGAAACTCACCAATAGTTCACCTGATAAACAGCTGCCACAGTCTGTGGTCCATATGCAGACCTCTGTGGGAGATCTGGGTTTGATAAGCTCCATAAATGTCTCTGAGTCACCCGCCGAGCCCTCCGTTGCGCTCCCCCTGTAAAATATTCATTGCTTTTCTCTTCTCCTCAAAGATATTTTTTTTGGGGGTTGTTGTTTTTCTTCAACATGGCCCTGACTCCACAGTCTGCAATCTATTCAAACATTCATTACACTAACCGTGCACAAACAGAGATTTTTCAAGGAAAACCAATGCTGATGAGATAGGGTCAAATTCATTTATACCTTATGAATTGACTGTAGCATAGATGTTTATTGTTCTGAGTGTGTTATTAGCCCTCCTGGATAAGAATACATTCATAATAGTGTGAGTCGTGTTTTCTTGAGCGGTCAGATGAGACTATGAATCTGATTAAGGTAATAGTTTTGAAGTGTCTCTCTGTTCATTGAAGTCTGAAGACTTCTGACCCTGAAGCATTTAGATAACCGGCTGTGAAAGGAAAGATCAACGTAAACACTGATGCTTTTATCTCCAACGGTTTTAATAATTCACTCCAAACACTTAGAATTTACTTACATACTGCAATTTTTTTTAACAAAAATAAAAAAAATGAGGCTACACATAATTCCTTTCAAAACAAAATTTTATTTATTTATAAACAGCTAAAGCATCGACATTCATGCCCAAAGGTTCTTAAATGGGCCACATTATTTTGGTTATAATCCTCAATTGTAACTTATACTCATTATTATGAAGTGCTTATTAATTATTCATGAAAATATGAATAATTCATATTCATGAGTGTTTTTCCCTGACAAAATCTGTAATCAGTCTATATTCAAATTATAGCACAAGTGTTTTACTCCATTTTAGTGAAGCACTTGTGACAAATGAGCCACTCAATCTATGAGAGAATAGCACAATAGCAGCTTTTCAGATTTTCATTGTTCTAAATCCTTAAACAAAATGATACCCAAAAAAAGAGTGCTAAAAGTAGGATAAATATTGGGCAAGGCAGACAAACGCAGTCTATCTGCTCAAATACGGGGCAAATAATGTTTTCAGTATGCTTTTATGTATATTTTTTTAGAAACCATCCTCTTGCACGTTGTACATATTGCATTATAGGAGTGAGAAGTGTTTACTGTCATTGTGCAGTCTTCACTTGGTGTAGTCACACTTAGAAAGTCATATACATGTATATGTTGCTGTGGTTGTATATTTTCCAAAAGTTTGAGTAGTATGTGTTTAGAAGGCTACTGCCCAGGAAAAAAAATAAATTGAACACGTACACTTTTTGTGTTCCCTCTATATGGAGTGATTTGTCACAATGAAACCTGCCATTACAAAACCTATTGTAGACTTTTTAGCTACACTTAAACACAAAAGTAACAAAAATGAAAATGTGTGCCATACCAGTGTGGTTTCATTGTGTTCCCTTATCTAACCAACATTTATTTGTAATTTTATTTAATTAAAAAAATAATAATTTAAGAGGTTTTAAACAAGGTGTAATTGGTGTTTGGCTCAAATCCTTACTGTTAAGATAAAGCTATTTTTGACTTCACTGACAATCCCAAGCAATTCTGTGCATATATTTATAGTTCATGTATTCGTAAAAACACGTTGCAAATATTCTTGGAAGCTGCACATCAAACCGTTAAAGGTAGAGCCAGCCATAAAGTATGCTAATGTAGAGCAGCCTATTTCACAGGTACATCTGGACTCCCTCTCCCCCTCTCATTTCCTCTCATATCCAAAACGGAGCAATTTTCTCCTCCATTCAATATATGGAAATGAAATGGTAACAAAACCCGGCGGCCGTCGTCAAATTCTCGAGGGAGTTGAATATGGCAGACTCATTTGTGTTTGAATGGCCGAGTGCAGTGGGGGAACCGCGAGGGAAGGGCTGGGCTGGCAAACACAACTCTGCTGATGAAGTGCCATGTAAATGGGGCTGTAGACTGTGCAGATGGGGGCTAAGCAGATGGTTTTCCACATCACAGGGACGTGTGCCACGTTGACCTGGAATACGGCACGCTGGCGGTTTTCCCCTCTCATCACCTCTCCACCCCCAGTCTATTATCATGAGAAAGAGCAGCATGCTCACTGGCGGTGAATACTGATGGGCTTTGTGCTGATAAGTGGAAGGCCATTGTGGCTGGATTATGTTTTTTTGACAGATGTGCTAAGTGCTTGTTTTGGTGATTTGGTTTGTGTGCTTTTATAGATTGTCTGATGTGGGCTCAATCTATGCTGTTGTTCTCAAATGCCAAGCATTTTATCAATGTACAGGCCAGCAAATAGAAAGCAGTGAAGCTCTGTGAGCTTTTGTAATGAGCAGTTTTTCAGCATCTCAGTTGTTCTCTCCACTCTTCATTTTCACCATTTTACCTCCAGAAAACATGAGAATTAAAGCCCACGGAAAAATGTTTTGAACCATATTTGGTGTTGCTTTTCTATGCTTTGTGATAGCAGTAAATAAATTAGTAGGCTTATAAACCTGTGAAACAAAATAGTACAATACAGTACATGAGATGTTTATGAAAAAAGTATCTAAAAAAAATGCATACATACTGCATGAAAATGACATAAATAAATAAATAAATAAATAAATAAAATAATGCACCATGACTTATTAGTGTTAACAATTTGGTATTACAATGCCATAATTTCTGTTAAATATAAAATAAAAAAATCTATTTGTATCTAGACATTTTTTTATTATAATTTTAAAATGATTGTAAACCTGTGAAAGATGATAGTACATTATATCAAATATTTATTAAAATATCATCATTGTGTAAATAATTATATAATTTATTATAAATGTTGCATATCTATTGCATGACAAAAAACAAATATTGCATAACTTAAGGTCCCTACACACCGGACGCGAATAGCGCGTCAGGCGCGAGTGATTTTAATGTTAAGTCAATGCAAAGCGCATTAACGCGTCTTTGCATTGACTTAACATTGAAATCACTCGTGCCTGACGCGCTATTCGCGTCCGGTGTGAACGCACCATTAGGGTTTCGGACTCATTGCCTTGCCGTTTTGCATCAGAAAATTAGTTTCATTCTCTCCGAGCGTTGCTAAATCCAACTCTAATCAGTAAACCTTCCCATGGGACAGAGACAAATTGTCTCTCCTCTTTGCTCTCTTGAATCCCGTCGAACATCTGCAAAGCTCCATAGACAGCGGACACAAGCCTATTTGAACCGTCACTGTTAATCCCGCTGTTTCAGGAAGAATCCTAATCAACACTGAAAGAGTGAGTGATGGATGATCACTGTCTACCTCTCTATCTCTCCTCTCTCATTTCTGCCTCAGCCTGTCTCTTTAGACCCTGAATAATAACTTTCTAAACAGACAACAGTTCATGGTCTGTTCAGAAGCTCAAGTACCTCATACCAGCCCTCTGAACATTTTAATGCATTTAGGTGCCATTACCTCTGATGCTTAGATGTGTCAGGCTCCTATAATCTTTGATAGTTTTCTATTCCTCTAGGGCAATACAATGTTTTTTTTTTATTCTTCTTGGGCAATAAAAAGACTGATTATGCTCAGTCTCAATATTTCTGGTGCCAGTTTTAGTTTCTCAAACACTCTAGCATCACCATTTGCATTTAGTGGATGATGGCATCATTGAAATTGATGCCAAAAATGCTGTATAGACAGGAAGGCACGTTTATTCATAATGCTTTTACTTAATGAAAGAAGTTTTTGTCATTAACCATTTGCCATTTAACCATACTCTAAGAGCACCTTGTTTTGTCATTCTGCAATTGTTTTCTAAACAAATTTGAGTTACGCCCAGTTTCTAACAAAATTAGCTCATATCGTATTTAGATGAAGTCTCACTAATTAGAATTTTGAAGCGCACGTCTGAAGTGCACGTCTGACGAAGACCCTACGTGCTCGAAACGTTACCACCTGTGCGTACCACCCCCCCCCCCCCCCCCCACCCCCCTTTCGTAAAAGCCAGCATCTGGAGGAACAGTTGTACAGCCTTAAAGGATAATTCCGGTATTTAACACTTTATTAATAACGGTAGTTATTTAAAACTATATTGTAGTTTGTTTTGGATGAACAAGAGTGGTGGACAACATTTTTTTGACAATGGTTCCTCTCTCGAGTTTTTGACTATAATAGAATTGGCCATGGACCCATTTAACATTGGAGTCAATGGGCATGTCCGAAAATGTCATTAAAACAGCCTATAATGTTCGTTTACAAAACTGTTAAACTCACAGAGTGGTTAGTGGTGTTCGTTGATGATTATAAACAATATATCGTCGCAATATATGATTCCAATCCGTTTATTTTGCTATAGTGGAACTATTTTTTCAAACACTTCACAACCGTGTAACTTCCGCTCAATATTTGAATCTGAAGCGTTAGCACACTCCCGACCACTTGATGGCGATAACCGATGTTTATGTCTCGCGGGACACTCACGGTCACAGTCGAGTTCAACTTCATATTGCACTGGTCAGTGGTCACGTCTTTCAATATGGTTAGAATTTGTGCGGTCAAAAACTGCGGTAAAGTTCCTAAAAAAATTATTGTTTATTTCGCTTACTCTCCCGGAGCACAGTTGCTCTGCTCGCTAGCCTTATGAGAAACGGAAGCGAGCAAAAAGACTACATCGACCAAATGTAAACAGAATTCATGGGATTTTACAAAATGACGAATAAAACACGACAGAAACTGCATCAACTAGCATCACTAATCACTCTGTGAGTTGCAAACTAATGTTAAAGGTTGTTTTAATGACATTTTCGGACATTCCCATTGACTCCAATGTTAAATGGGTCCATGGCCAATTCTTTTATAGTCAAAAACTCGAGAGAGGAAACATTGTCAAAAAAATGTTGTCCACCACTCTTGTTCATCCAAAACAAACTACAATATAGACTCAAGGTGTTAAATACCGGAATTATCCTTTAAACATTTATTAGTAGCCTATTATTATTATTATTATTATTATTATTATACTTAAAGAGTTAGTTCACCCAACTTTGATTCCATAGGCTTACATTTATTCAGTAGCCCATATTTATAGATGAATTTAAACCTTAAACAACAAACATAAGAAGAAGAAGCAGGAGAAAAGTTTTATGCTGTCACGAAACTGTTCCTATTCCTCCTCTAAAATAAAATAAAAAAATAATAATTTTGGTTCGTGGAGGCACCCAAAGCAGTGCTTTATATAAGAATTCCTCCAACCCTTTTTAAAGGATCTACAGACGGTTCCGCCAGTGTGGCAAAGTGAAGAACCCCAACATGTTCCTCCAACTTTTATTTTTACAGGAAAGACAGGTTGTACATTTTAAATGTGCTTATCTGTTCAAAGCTACATATATTATCACCGAGGCTGCATTTATTTGATCAAAAGAGCGATGTTGTAAAATATTATTACAATTTAGAATACAGTTTTTTACAATCGCTATGACAGTTTTTTCAATACATTTAACAAGTTTCCTAAACTCTTAACACGGTTAGCATAACATCAGTCTTTGTAGGCTATACAATTAACACATTTATTGTTGCTTTGACACAAAATGCATACAGTTAACTCAAATTTAAAATACTTGAACTTCTTTTACACACAATCTCAACCAATACCAAAACAATGTAATTTTACTGCCAAATTTACAAATGCTTTCACACTGTATGTCAGAACAGATAACATCATGTTCTAAACATAACTTATAGGCTAAAGTCAAAGTGAACAGCTGTTCATATTGTGAATTGAAACACAAATATATTCCCTGTATTTTATTCCATTGCTACTGAGAAACAGCTTATTGAAGTTTTGCAAATATATAAATTACAGCTGATTTCCAAGGAATTACACTCAGGTGTAGAGTTTATTTCAATCGCATCGCATGACCATATGTTATAATGTAAAAGAGGACTCTTTGGACTGATCTTGTGTGGAAGAGGAACAATATCAACAGAAAGAAAGAAAGAAAGAAAGAAAGAAAGAAAGAAAGAAAGAAAGAAAGAAAGAAAGAAAGAAAGAAAGAAAGAAAGAAAGAAAGAAAGAAAGAAAGAAAAATGCCTACACGGGGGGAGAGGAAGATGAGTACCAGGACAAGGGAGAGGAGTGGGGCAAGGACCAGGACAAGGGAGAGGTATATCTTGCAGTAATGTTCTTTGGCAAATAAAGTCTTTACTTCAGACAATTCTGTGTCTGTCTTTTTTTTTTTTTTCATAAACTGTACATAAAGCTACTCTGAGATGGTCATAATTTTTTTTGTATTGAATTTCTGCAGAAAAAGAAAAGAAATGTATGCATTTACTAAACTCAACAAAACAAAAATGTAGAGAAAATTGTATATTCAATACAATATACTGTCTATTGTATAAGGGCCGACCTGACACATAAACTAATGCAGTTTCTGTAATTTCAGCTGATGTTAGTGTTTTTTTTTGTCATTGTGTTATGATTGACTAAATGTTCCTGTTGGAAGAGAACATGTGTTAGTGTTTTGAATAATTATTTGATTTTGAAACATGTTTGCAGTGTTTTGTTAGATATAGTGTATTGTGTTAGTGTATTATTGTATTTTGAAAATTAGTTTTGGAGTTTAGTTTACAATGTGTGATTTTGAGCATGAAATTAACCGTTTTGCCAATTGTGTGTTTTAGGTGTGTTGGTGTGTTAAGAGTTTAGGAAAATTGTTAAATGTATTGAAAAAACTGTCATAGCGATTGTAAAAAACTGTAACTGTTTTCTATTTTAATTTTAAAATGTAATTTATTCCTGTGATGGTAAAGCTGAAATTTCAGCATCATTACTTCAGTCTTCAGTGTCACATGATCCTTCAGAAATCATTCTAATTATTATCAATTATTATTGGTGCTCAATTATTAATAATGGTTCTTATTATTATCAATGTTGAAAACTGTTTTTGCTGCTTAATATTTTTGTGGAAACTGTAAATATTGTTCTGGATTCTTTGATGAATATAAAGATAAAATTAACAGCATTTATTTAAAATAGAAATCTTGTGTGACATTATAAATGTCTATATTGTCACTTGAATCAATTTAATGCATCCTTGTTGAAAAAAAGGTATTAATATATATTTTTTAACATTGATAATCATAAATGTTTCTTGAGCATCAAATCAGCATTAGATTTTTGAAGAATCATGTGACACTAAAGACTGGAGTAATGATGCTGAAATTTCAGCTTTACCCTCACAGGAATGAATTTTAAAACGTATTCAAATTGAAAAAATCTCATATTACATTTTTCATATTAAAATTCATAATATTCACAATATTATAGTTTTTGTTGTTTTTGATCAAATAAATGCAGCCTTGAGCATGAGATACTTATTTAATAAACATTAAACAAATCTTAATAATTCAAAACTTTTAACCACTGTATATCATGAATATTTTAAATTCATACTCCAATAACAGACTGCATTTCAACTCTACAACTCAGCACTTTTGTGCTGTCTGAAAATGTATCATATTTGATGTAAATATCTCCTATCTTTTATAATCAGCAGTAGCCACGTTGAAGGTTGGAGCACTTGGGTGAAGATTGCTTGCATGCTAAATAAGCCTGACCGCTTATTGAAATTTTCATATGGTTTCTTGTTTGTCAGCAATTGTGGGTTTGATGCTGAAGGGAGGCCTGGTTAGGCTTTGAAAAGCCTGTTCGAGGAAAGAAGATGTGTGTTTTCAGCACAGACAGCTGAAGTTGCAGGTCAGTTGAGTGAATTTAATGAGGTGGATGTGGGATAAAACTCATGACACAGTGCTTGGCACTACATTTCCCCTCTACTCCCCTTCACACCCAAATCCCGGCCCACCTGACTAATCATTTAGAAAGTAAACGGGAGAATATATGACGTGTATGTGTGAGTGAGTGTGGAGGGATGAATACAGAAGAGATGAATTATAATCATTTTCAAAATTAAGAATCTGGAGAAAAAGAAACAGGCTTCAAATAAATGTTAAACGCGAGAGTGAAAGATGTTTAATTCTTGTTAAAAGATGCTTGGAAAACCTAAATAATGTAGGGAATGAAAAAGGCTAAAGAATTTGCTTTCATAACTTTATGTTGTGTCCTGTCAGCTCTTTTTTCTGGGTTTCTCTTATCTTTGTTGTTTGTCTAGGTCTTAAAGAATGCCGTCTTTCCCCACAGTATTTAACAACATTCATTCTCCATTCATTCTCCATTATGTTTTGTTGTCTAAGCACTGTATTTTGCTGTGTGTCAGATCTGTAGAAGTACATCTAATTAAGACCAAACTGCTTGCTTGCATTTTTCCACTGTCTAGAAAATCTCAAAAACATTCTCACTCTTAAGTTATCCGCTCCTTCTCCTAAAACTTTAACATTTAGTTTAGTGACATTAAATTTGCATGTTGAGTAATGGAATGTCAATTAACAATGCAGAACCTTGGGGTATCACATGACAAAGATAAATTTACCTCATCAAATTATCAACTTGTTGAAATGATATTTCATTACTGTGTATGTTCATATAATGGGTGATTAGACTGTTTAATATGCAGTTGATAAAGTATCCACTACATCGAGCAGTGTTTCTTGTCAAATTCTCCCAAAAACGGAAATGGTGCATATAACTTCATGATCCATTTCTGTGTGAGACATTTGAAGTAGCCTGCAACTCTTTTTGAACAACATATTTGAAACCCCACTACCGGATGTTTTCAATGTGTTTTATCGCTTTCCGAGAAGAGGGAGAAAATGGCTGCCTGAGCGGCTTCAACATGCTGTCTGTCAGAGGCGCTAATGTACGTAATATATAATGCATGCGAGTATAAATGTGTTCTTTACTCACTGAAATTGAATCGGAATGATCACAGACCTGAATGAAATACTTCACACTGCATGCTAATGAGAATAAACCGCAGTTAAATTGACTTAGAATTTTCGAAATTCTCAAAAAATTCAACGTTTTTGTAATGCAAAAACTCCTTGATTCCTGATTTGAATATTTTAATAATTTTCTATTCTTGACAAAAAAAAATTCCCCCATAATTTCAGCAATAAAACTGTGAAATGAGTGATTTGATGAGTCCCTGTAAGCGTCCAAATTAGGGTTATACTTCAACTTTGCATTTACTGATTTAACTCCTCATCACTGGCTATTCACACACTGTTACACAATCTCATTTATCATCAAATTCTCTGTCAAAAGCAGGATATTATCACCAATCAGAAAGTCTGATCTATTTCTGAATACAATCACAGTAATCTCGCTGAGATATTCTGATGTTGTGTCAACTGGCCAAAGACTGTTTGCGCTTCACAGATTCCAGATGGATGTCGCTGTGCTGGTTAGACTCTGGAGGATCAGAGAGATTTAGGAGAGAGTTATTACTTTAACCGAACAAAACTGTGTGTCAAGCTGTGGTGAGGCTGATTTTTTTTTTAGCTCATATTCAAAAGAAAATGGATTTTCAGAAGTTTTTATTTGATTTTCTCAAATTTTTGCCTTTCTTTTATTGATATACTGTATCAGTATGAAGGCCTTCCTAGAACAAAACTGCATGTCAAGTTGTAATAAGGAAGATGTTAGGACTGTAATTTTTTTTAGATGCCATGCCAGCATGAAGCATTTTTAAAAATTAATTTAAACTCTTTTTAAATGAAATGTGCAATTTCTGCACCATTAACTGTGCCAAACGGCTTTCCTGAAGACTCCTGTCTGCCATTGGTCTGTAAAACAGATAATCCGACTTCAAACACATACTAGAGTGCAACAGTCGGGTTACAGAAGTAAAAATCCCCATTCATTTTCTCCATGGGGGAATAGATTTTTCTTATAGCTTATAAACCTTTAAAGACAGCCTTACTGCGAGCTATGATATTGTTAATCGATGTAATATACTTTTGGTGAAGCGATTCATTTAAAAAAAAAAAAAAACTTTAATAGCAGAATTCATAGTGAAAAACTACATTACCCTAGCCTAGAAATCTAGACGCACCCCTAGCGGGAGCAAAATGTATTTTGCAACCAGGGCAGTCTAGCAACTCTCCATAGACCTTCTAGCTGCAAAAACCTAAATTGGGTCAGGCCAATCACGTCGTGTATAGAGTAGGCGGGGGCGGGCTTAACATATGACGACAGAGTTGTGACGGCTGCAGATGGAGAACAGCGGTCTTTCGAATCGGCTTTGGCCGCGACTCTGGAGGACTTGGAGTTAAGTTTTTCTTTAAGAAAAGAGCACGGCACTTAAGTCACTCTTAAAAAAGGAAGAAGTGTTCGGAGTTTTGCTGGACCGGATCTTTGCCGCTCTGACTACGTCACCTTTTTCGTTGCTCTGGTTGGTTGTAATAGCGCTATCCTATTGCGTGCAGAGGGATTTTGAGAGACAACCGTTTATCCCGCCCCTCAGATTAAGCCGCGTCTATGAAGAGTTGCCAGACTAAACATATTGATGCAAGTCTGGCTTGCCAGACTTACATCTATGCACCTTTGTTTTTAGTCAGATTTTCAAATACTTTTTTGCTTCAAATCTAAGTTTGTAATGTTGTGATTTACCTTAGCTTTGTTTGGTTCATGGCTTATAACTTGTTTATAACTTCCCTATCAGAAAAATGGATAGAAAGAAATTATTTCTGGAACCAAGGACACTGAAAAAAGTGGGTGAGCATTGTTGCTGTCATGAAGTGGAAGGATGAACCCAAATGCAGACAATATGCAAACACACAAGGTTTAATAATAACAGAAAACAGGGAAAACAAAACCCACGAGGGGGTAAAACAGAGGTAAGGAAGGTTGACTAACAAGCAAGACTATAAGTAGACTAAGAACTGGATATACTACATACAACTCTTCAGACATAAAACTCTTACTTGACAAGGACTTCTCAGCAATGACACAAACACAGGCAGGTTACACATTGATTGACAATGAACCAACACAGGACAGCAAACACAAGGGGATGATATAGGGAGACACTAATGACAAGAACAGGTGAAACTGACTAGACAATAATGACGCGATGAGGATAACAAGGGGGCGGGGTAACGTAACGAGACAACACAAGCACATGGCCCAAACAAATGGCCATGTGCTTGTACACAAAACATGGGTCTGTCATGATCCTGCCTCAAGACTAGAGAAATACAAAGACACCAGGGCAGAATCATGACAGTTGCACTCGATTAATACAAAGTTACAAAGTTCGGACTGATGCTCAAACAAACACACCAATGTTAGGAGATGTCAACCTACAACTGACTTACTTATGCATAAGATAAGAAAACAATTCTAACATCTCCAAAAATACACACTTCATCTCTAAAGAGAGATGTCTCTCCTTTGTTAATCTGTTCAAAATGCGGCTTAGCTAAAAAATGCAAAAAGGCTTTTGCACATCCACAGTACGCACTAGATATGAGCTGTAAATTAATGAAATTGGGATTTTTTTATGTGTTTATTGAAACACAAAATGGCCATTAGAGATATGCTATAAAACTTCCTTTTATTGACACACATAATTCATATATTTTGTTCAAACTTCAGCTTGACATCTGCATGGACATCTGTTTTAGCATATGCATCTTCATTCAGTCAATAACTCGGGGAACAAAACATGTTTTGATTTTTCTAACTGTGTGTCCAGAGAGAACATATTTCATATTTCTTTAAGGGAGTTGAACGACAGTGAATTAGATACAGTGAAGTATATATACTTCAGAAATAAAGTTTTAAACTAATAAAAACAGAATTTGTTCATGCTAAATTCAATGAGACCCAATATTCACTTTGCAGACACATCTCAAAAATAGCAGACATCTGGTGTTTTGGGTGCTACTGAGATTCTTTAAGTCATTAAAAGTCACCAAAGCTCAGAACAGCAGTTTTACATGCAAGTGTGAGAGGAAATAAAGGCTCA
>JARPMJ010009768.1:0-23667 GCA_033366665.1 Phoxinus dragarum
TCTGGCTTTCTTTGTGTTCCTTTTCACAATGTGTTGGTGTGTTGTATTACCTTTTGTTGGCTCAATCATTTCAGGGTGAGCCCTCCCATTCATCATCAGGGAGGTGGGGCATTGCACTGTCTGGGAAGGTAAACCTTGTGTCGAAGTCGATTTCAGGGAGGTCCACGTCTTGGAAGTCTGTTTCTCGGAGATCAATGTCTTGGAGGTTAAGGGTGATGAATTCATCTTGTTGGTATGGTTCTCGGGTGGAGGGCCTTCTCCAGGCGATTGGTCATCTGGTGACCTTGGGTCTGTGGCAGCTGCTGCAGGAGGTGCACTGCTGCGAGGATCAGTGTCAGGACCTCTCTCATCTTCAGACCCTTCGTTCTCTGGAGGTTGTACACCATCTCGTGTCTGCATTTCATCTCCTGGTTCAGCGTGCTCAGTTTCCCTAGAATCAGGTTCATCAATGTTATTATCATCTTCATCATCATCTCCCTGCTCCTCACGGGCGTCTTGCTCTCTCTCCTCATTTTCCTCTTCTGGTCTATCTATCCCTTCTTCTTGCCTCCTATTTCTCCGTCTTGGGACTCTGGTGCAGTGGTTCAAATGATACCACGTTGTTTTGCCCTCTACCTGCACTGCTGTGGGAGTTGCTCTAACTACAGTATAGGGTCCTTCCCTTCTTGGTTCATTCCACCTTCTTCTAAACACTCTGAGGTACACACGGTCTCCAGGAACCACGGGACAGGGAGTTTCCTCTGCTTCCTCCCTAGGCCCCCTGGTCTGTTCCTGCAAGTGAATAGCTTCATGTATAGCAGTCAATTGTCTCATATATGATCTCAATTCAGTTTGTAGCTGCTCCAGGGGTGGTCCGTCATATGGACCTCTCAGATGGGGCACAGGCATTGGTCTCCCTGTCAACATCTCGTGGGGAGACAAATGAGTGATTCTGTTTGTCTGCATACGGTAACTCATGAGTGCAAGAGGTAACGCGTCTACCCAGTTGAGTCTGGTGTCTGCACAGATTTTGTTGATTTTTGTCTTAAGAGTCCCGTTCACCCGTTCTACGATACCTTGGCTCTGAGGATTGTAAACGCATCCTAGCCTCTGCCTCATCCTTAACTGTTGTATTACTGCCTTAACTGTTCTTTGAATAAAGGCTGATCCGTTGTCTGAGCTAATTTGTGATGGAATGCCAAATCTTGGTATGACTTCTCTGGTTAGGAATTTGATCACTGTCTGTGAGCCTTGGTCTGCTGATGGTTCTGCTTCAACCCATCTACTAAATCTGTCTATAACAACCAACATGTACCTCTTTCGGTTTACTGTCTTGATCATGTCTACATAGTCCATCACTAGATGTTTAAACGGTCCTTCTGGAACTGGGATCGAGCCTATTGGGGTTGCTGTTCCTTTTCTAATGTTGTTTTGTGCACAGATTTCGCATTCGCTTAAAAATTCATCTATTCTTGTCTGTAAGTACGGGGACCAAAAACCTTGTCGTTTTATTTTCTTCAGTATCTCCCCCCTTGCACAGTGGTCAAAACTGTGCGCATCAGGAATCAGAACGTTAAGCAATGGGGTTGGGGCTATCATTAGGCCTTCATGCGATCTCCATATATTATTTGCATCTCTTGATGCCCCCCGTTGTTGCCATAAGTGTATCTCAGGAGGGTGTGGCGCTAGACTGCATTTGAGCGATACTTTCTACCGTGGGGAGAGGCTGAATCAAAACTGATGGTGCCATGATTGCTAATTGGCACCCAGAGGCTTGTTTTGCATGCATATCAGCAGCATTGTTTCCCTTTATTACAAAATCATTGCCTTTCTTATGGGCCTGGCATTTAATTATAGCCAATTTGGTTGGGAACATCATGGCTGTGATTAATTTAGTAATTTGATCTTCATGTTGAATTGGCGTACCATCGCTCTTTTTGAACCCTCTTTGTTTCCACACTGCACCAAAAAGATGGCATACTCCATGAGCATAGGCAGAGTCAGTATAGATGTTGGCTGCTTTATTTTTTGCCAAAATGCAGGCTTCAGTCAGTGCTTTAAGTTCAGCCAATTGAGCTGAGCAAGGTTGGTCACAATGCTGGCTCAGTACAGGGGTAAAGGTGTCTCCATCTTTCAGTACAACAGCAAACCCAGCATGGTTACCATCATGGTCTCTAAAACATGAGCCGTCAACAAAATAATCTACGTCTGCATCAACAATTGGTGTTGATTCCAAATCTGGTCTCAGACGGGGTGAACGCTAGAGAGACAGAAACGCAGTCATGTGCTGTTCCTTCTCCCTCCAGCGGAACAAAATTGGCTGGATTTGTTGTGGTACATCTCTTGATCGTAATGTCAGGATAAGTCATCAGTGTGGAGTAGGCTAAACATCTAGCTTGTGTCAGAACAAAACGTCCTTGCTCTAATAACTCTGCAGTCTTGTGATGTGTGTAGATAGTGACTGGATAACCCATTGTGACAGTGGAAGCTTTCTCATAAGCAAAATACACCGCAGCTAAACCTTGTTGGTAGCATGGCGGGTAGCCTTGAGCAACACTATCTAATCTAGTGCTATAGTATGCAATGGGCTGTTTTTTCCGTCCACTGCATGTCTCCTGCATGAGTACAGCAGAGGCAAATCCGTCAACTCTGTCTGCCACATACAGGTGGAATTCTCGATCATATCTAGGAATGGCTAATACAGGAGCTGTCTGCATCTCCTTTTTCAGACTGTTAAACGCTAGCAGTGCCTCAGGGTCCCACTTCAATTGTGTTCTAAGATTTTGTTGACCTGCATATTTCATTATAGCTCTCAGAGGGGCTACCTTAAAAGCATAGTCTTCTATCCAATCAGCACTAAATCCAGTCATCCCTAAAAATGTCATCATTTGTCCCACCGTCTGTGGTTGGGGTGCTTTACTAATTCCCTCTAGTTGGCTAGGGGAGAGTGCCTTAGTTTGGTGAGCAATCAGACGACCCAGGTATTCAACCTGGGGCTGACAATACTGTAATTTCTCTTTGGAGGCCTTGTGACCTCCTTCTGCCAATTTAGTTAGCACCTTGATTGAGTCCCTGTGACACTGTTCTAGTGTGGTAGAACAAATCAATAAGTCATCCACATACTGTATCAATGTGCTATCCAGTCTAAGGTCTTCTAGATCTTGTTTCAGAACCTGATTGAACACATGAGGTGAGTGTTTGAATCCTTGTGGCATTCTAGTGTATGTGTATTGTTTACCTTGATAAGTGAAGGAAAAAAGGTGTCTGCTTTCTTCTGCTAATGGAACACTGAAAAATGCAGAGCAAAGGTCAATCACAGTAAAATAGTTAGCAGCAGGTGGAACATTTGTCAAAAGCGTATGTGGATTTGGCACTTCCGCTGGCCAATCTTCAACTACCTCATTAACTGCCCTCAGATCATGAACTAACCTCCATTTTGACTTGTTAGCTTTTTCAACTGGTAGAATTGGGGGTGTTGCAATAACTTCTGGTTTCAACCAATACTCCTGCTTTTGTTAAACCCTCAATTGTTGCTTTGATCCCTTCTACTGCCTCACGTTTTAGCGGGTATTGTTGCTTTCGTGGTAATTTTACGCCTTGTTTAGTTGTAATCCTAATGGGGCTAGCTGACTTAACTAATCCTACATCAGTGTCATGTAGTGACCATAACTGCCTTGGTACCTGTTGCTCCATTTCTGAGGTAAGTTCTTCCATTTTGGATTTTAAGTCTTGCTTTTCCTCCACTTCCACTACCAGTTTTGGGGGTCCCTATCATGTCAGTTGTGCATAAGATCCTAAGGTGTGTCATGTCTGCTGTTTGGCAAATGAAAGGGTTTTCGGTTGTTTCCCATTGTTTTCTTTTGGCTGCTAACATCATTCGGCCTAAATCTTTAGCTTGATATCCTTCATTCAGGAACAATGTAACATGCGGAACTGAGTCATCTACACTAAACCATGTTTTTGTGAAATCACAATCATCAATTTGCAATGCTGCTCCTGCTGGTCCTACAACTATATAGTTTGAAGTCAAATTAACTTCTTGTCCCTTGGTTTTTTCTAACCAGTCTTTTTCTGTGAAATGATCCCTGAAAGGATCGTATCTCATGGTGCAGTGGAATTCTGTCTCTGGGGAGATTGGGTTCTGAAGCTGCTCTCTTATATATTTTCCCCATTTGTCAACTGTTTGTCCTACATCCTTGTCTAAATTTCCTATCCAGAATATGTTTGTGTGTGATTCTTGTTGATCAGCTCCATTCATTACTGCCATCTGCCTTACACCTGCCTTCTCAATATATATTCCATCAGGGGAGCACCATATCTGTAATTTGAGTTTACATATAGCATCCCTTCCCAACAGATTGACTGGTGTTTGGTCTGATATTAGCACAGGTATCTTGATTTCAGAGTCTTTGACTGTTATGCTGACTGGGGTCGTCATTGGAATTAGCTGCGTTAGTCCCGAGAATCCTACTGTCTTAACGTATTTTCCAGACTTGGGGAGGTGTGAGGCATAAGTTGGGCTTAAACATGTATACGTTGCCCCTGTGTCTAGCATGATGGGTGTCACTTTGCCCTCTATTTTAACCTGCAGCATAGGTTCTTGGTCAGCATTAGATGAAAGTACTGGTAGCTGACTCCTCCCCGTAGGATTCTCTGGGCATCCCTAGTAGCCTTGGGCAGGGCCACGCCATGGATTGACGGGTCCTGAGGTTTGGCCTTGTTGATTCTGTGATCCCTGTTGCCATTGCTGCTGCATCTGGTCTTGCATTTCATTCTGGGGCCATGGGTTCACGTGGCAGTTTCTCTTGGTATGTCCCGGTTGATTGCATCCCCAGCAGATGCCTTGTGAGTCCATACCTCTCTGTTGGTTGTATGGCCTTCCTCTTCCTCTTCCTCTTCCCGTAGCTGGCATTGTTCTACCTCTGCCCTCATGTTGTTCAGGAAGATATATCACAATGGGGGTATTTGGTTGTTGCTGTTGTCCTGCCATGTTTGGAACATTTTGACTCATTGTAGTTGGCACAGGCATTACTACCTGGTGTGGCGGCATCTGGACTGGTATGTTCATGGCAGCCTGTTGTATTGCTTGCGGTGGTGGCATCTGATTTGGTACGTTTACTGCGGCCATTACAGCAGATGGGTCTTCAGGTTCCTTCACTGTTGCTTGAACTTTCTTCTTCTTGCTGATCAGCTCATCTAACTGCAGCTGGGCCAGTCTCCTTTGAAGCTCTCTTTCTTGATTCTTCATTTTCTGTTCATTCTTTCTGTATTGTTCTACTGCGTGGGCTACATGGTCACTGAATTCTCTTGATGTTTTTGAACTCAGTCCAACCACATCCTCCAGCTTGGTCTTTACTGCAGGGGGCATGGCATCGAGTATAGCTGAC
Organism: Phoxinus dragarum; assembly: GCA_033366665.1. NCBI lineage: Eukaryota > Metazoa > Chordata > Actinopteri > Cypriniformes > Leuciscidae > Phoxinus > Phoxinus dragarum. The sequence continues at coordinate 5,367 of JARPMJ010009768.1, forward strand.
CTGAAGAGGGCTGATATGACTGGATCCTGTTCAGGGTCTCTTTCCAGCTCTTGCTTCCATCTTCTTGATTGTTTCTGAACATAGGTGACAGGGTTTTCTTCATCCCCTAGCGGCTCCCCTTTCAGCATCTTTGGGTCCATTCTTGATGGATACTGTCCTCGCAGGGCCCTCCATACTGCAGTTCTGTATTTATCCAGTGGTACGCCATCCATCTGTGTTGTCTCCACTGCACCACTCAGTCCAGAGGCCTTCAGGATTTCATTCATCTTTGCACCGCCCACACATTTTGCCAGTAGGGCCTTGATGTCACCAATGGCTAAGATCTTCCCCATTGTTTCCTCCTCCAGTAGCTTTATCCATTTTCCTGCTCCTTCATGTAGATCCGGAAGGCGGGCTATCAGCCCCTCCAGGTCCTGTCCAGCCCATGGCACATATTGGCCCTGCTGTCCCTTAATCAGGATGGGACACTGCATGCCTCCTGTTTCCTGTTCATCCTCTTCATCCTCTTCGTTTCTGTACACACTGTATCTGCCTGTGGGTCGTTTCCTCAAGTTATCTCCTCTCAACCAGTAGGGTTTATCTTCAGTTGCATTTTCATTTGGTGGCATTCTTTCTAGGAGGAGAGTCCCAGTTACCTTCTTGTATTCCCCACGAGGGCTGGTGGACCGGGATCTATAGTGTGTTCGTTGCTGCTTCTTCTGTCGCTCTCGCCGCTTCTGTTGTTCTCGTTCCATGGAAGCTGTGAGCTGCCTTTCCATGCGCTGCTTTTCCTGTTCGATCTTTTCCTCGGCTATGTTCATATATCTGTATACGTCGTCCCAGTCACACTGGTTGTATGGACTGTTTCTTTCTTCTTCTCTTCTCATCACTCCATCAGAGTCTCTGACGTATTGTCTGCTTTCTTCCGTCCCCTCCTCCATTCGTCTCTCCATCTCCTTTAGAGCTTTATTGACTCCACAGTATGGGTTGGATGCGGTGTGGTTCTTGCTAACCCTGGGTTCGGATCTTACATTTTGGTCAGTGTCTCCACAGTCACTCCTGGTCACCCATTTTTCTGACGGGTCTCTTGCAGCCCCCGTTTTTTCAAGGAATGCTCTTCTTTTTGCAGCTTGTGGTGGCTCTGGGGTTTTGCTCAAGCTAGTGGCCCCTTCTTCCTTGTAGTCATGCTCCACCTTTTCTTCTTCTTCTGCTCCTTCCCCCATTAGCTCCGTCTCATTTTCATCAACAAAGTCCACATGGCCACTTATGTCTACTGTCCCAGTCATCATTGGCAGCTGTCGACCAGTCAAATCATAGGGTGGTGCATAAGGGGGTGGGGTTTCTATTACACTAGGTGGGGCTTTCATCACACTGCCTCCCTTTTCCGTTTTCTCTCTTAACTTTTTGGCTACCTTAACCCCTATGTCCCTAAATAAATTTAGTACTTCCTGTTCTTTGTCTCGTTTTTCCTGTCTTTTCTTACTTTTATCTTGGGCCTTGTGGTTCTTTATCAGGGCTCCCATTTCCCTACACATAGCCAAGTCAAATGTTCCCTCTGCTGGCCACTGAGTATTTAATTTTTTGGTCCTTTTTTCCCATTTTTTAGATAATTTCTTAATGGTATCTCTACATATTGGGTACTGTGTTGCCAACTGTTCTACAGGGGGTTCTGCTTCTAGTGACACCGAAGCCATAGTGTCAGCACCTATATGTTGTTAAGGTCCAATAATTCAAATGTTTGACTTGTTTTTTCAATATACTTCAAAATAATTTTTATTGGTACCTGAGACAGTGGCTTCGGCGTCACTTCCTCTATTCTGTTGTATGTACTGCACTGCCAAATGATGTCCTTCCCCAGGTACACTAATTCGAAGCTCCAGGTTATGTGTTCCTCAACCCACCGGCCTTTTGCAGTTATTTCTCCCGCCCTATGCAGATATGTAAGAGATGGAGTCAGTCTTACCTCATTACCCTCCCATGCTGTTATTTTTACATTTAATTCATCTTTGGTGCAATGCTTCAACATTAGGGGTTCAAAAAGTTCAATTAATATTTTTCGTTCTTTTTTATTCAACAGCCTCTTCCCTCTGCATCCCCTCTTATTGGATCTGTTCGACAAGGCTCGTGACATTGTCAAGGGTGACTGGCACCTCTTCCAGTTCTTCCTTGTTGTGTATTATTTCTACCAGTAGATGGCGAATTCTGTTTGGGTTATGTTTCAGCACTACCATTACCACTAGCTTGTCCAGTGTCCAGTTGTTCACGAATCCTGGTCTGACTTCTCCTGTCCTTCCTACTTCCATGATAGTGTCACTTTCCCATCTTACTGGCCTTACACACGACCCTACTGTCATGTAAATGTTCTGCAGAATCGTTGAGCCTCCCAATCCTGGCGGCCAAAGCTGTCCTAACTTACTCTTCAGATAAGGAACACCTACTGGTGCCAATCGTATTTCTGTGGTGACCAGCAGTGCCTCCAGGAGGAGTGATTTGGAGAGATTAAATTTATCTAGCTGTGATCTCAGAGTTTCAAACGTTATTTGACTTTTAATCACTGCAAACCAGTCTATGTAGGGCCACTCAGTTTCAAGCTGATCGATGTTCGTAATTTTTATCAAATCTCGCAAAAGTTCATCTCTTTTTTGCTCTGTCAACTCCTGTCTCCTCCCTTCCTCATCTATGAATTCTTTTTCCAGCCAAAAGTGATTTTTTATACCTCTGGTCAATTCTGATGCTCTCCTAAATTTTTCTTCTTCTCCCTGCCTTCTGAGCCCTCTCCTCACCCTTTCCTTTCCACCCTCACTGAGTCCGTCCCACATCCACATTTGTGCCCCCCTAACTTTGTCTCTTTGTTTGCACAAGGCTCTTTCTGCTATGTACTTTAGGCTTACTTTTAATCACTTTTTATTCATACACCCAGGCTTTCACTCACTCCCTTTCATCTAATTCCTTAATGTTTTTAATATCAGCCTAAATTTGTACTTACTTTTTATTTTAGCAAATATTGAGTCTCTCTGTTTGGATCACAACGTCTACAGTCGGGTAAATGTCCAAATAGTCTGCAAAACCAGTTTCTAGGAAGATTTCTTGTCTTCTGATATCTATATTTTTGTACTTTTTCTCTTTCTTGTTTTTTATTTTCCATTCAGATTATAGACTTTTTCTACTCTCACTTTTCTCACTCACATTCCTTCAGTTGTAGTTAATGATTACCTGTACTGCGTGTTTTACTTTGGCAGTGTGCCCAGTCTGGCTGTGAGCTGGGCCTGAGCTGTGGCTCCCCTTCTCTGTTTTTTGAGGAGCTCTTTTTTTTTTTTTTTTTTTTTTTTAATTTTAGAGATCTGATTTTGATGTTTTTTTTCTCCTTTCACTGAATGTTTTAATGATCTGATATATTTTGATGTTTTCAATTTTTAATCAATGCTCTCCCTTCTCTCCTTTTTTGTACTCCCTACTAAATACCCTTTTTGTATCTAATATAGAACAATTCAATCATGCATTTAGCATACCATTCATACTTATTTTATCATTCATGCAGGCAGTCTTACAGCTCCTCTTGTAAGTTTTACCCCCTATAATTCTTTATAGGTTTTTGTTTACTGCAGCTCCTCTTGCAGTTTTTCCTATAATCTCTTCTTTATAGGTTAGTCTACTCTCTTGGCATAGCACTTCTTATGCCTCTTTCGACAAAATATCTGGTTACAACTCTTCTTGTGCCCTTTTTAAGCAAGCAAATAAGCAAGCAATTATGCGCATGCACCTTTCTTCCTTTTGACCCGAAACTTTAGACTTTTCTTCAATTTTTAATTATTTTTTAGGTTCGTTTTACGGCCGGGTTTTAAACAATAAAGTCATAAAAATAAAGGTTACTGACCACAACGACAGCTCTATCAGGGACCACACGAAACAAATTTAAGCAAAATTGCTTACCTTTATTTTTGGTCGACCTTGTTTCGTGTAGCCACCGACAGGGGTCACCGTCGCAGTCGCCCTCCCCGCTCCCGTCTTCGTGGCTCCTGGCTGGCTCGCCAATTATGTTGTGGAAAATTCTAAGTCTTTCAAAGTCTGGTTCAGGTTTCAAAGAAGTTCTAGCAGAGTCGAAGTTTCAGGTCTCAGAAGAAGCAACTTTATTGAGCATTCAACAAAGTGAGATGTTAGCTACGCATCTGACTCTTACATGGTCAGTCTACAGGTCTTATACATTTTTCTTATCTCTTGGTGTCCAATTAGTGGTCTTCTCGCTATCTTTCAGCCATTGCTCCTCCCTACTATTGTGCCACCATTAGAAGTTTCCCCCCGCCTGGCCTACTTCTAATTGTGGCCAGCCTTTAGCGCATGCGTTTTTTAAAAAATGATTACATACATGTTTTTCTGGGTACTTTTCCATTACATACATGGTTTCTACATACATATGTTTACCTGCAAGCTTTTTCTAGGTACCTTCCAAGGCCATTTTACATAACAAGCTCAGATGGCCTTTTCTCATGACATCTTGTTTTTCACATTTTTGCACCATTGCAACTCAGGTCTATGCATTTAATTGATGGATTTCTCCCACACAAGCTGCAAGTTTCCGTTTTCACAGTCAGTTTAATAATTTTCTGTTTGAAACTCGAGCTGCTGTCACCGTGCCTTCTGCCCTTCATCCTACAGTTTCCACACAGTTCAGAGACGCCAACGGACGACGCTCCCTGTGTACACGTGTTGCTTGGAAACCAGCGCACTGGGACTGTGTAGTGCAACACACAGAGGCACTGGATGCAGTGCACACAGAAAAACACGCTCAAAGCCCACGTGTGGACCGCAATCTCCAGACAGCCAGGAACATTTCCCACAGACTTTAAAAGTTTAGTCAGTGTCTACTGGATCTTTACAGTGCTGGAATTTAACCAGCTATTGTAACACCATGTTTGCAATATTATAAGTAAATGAATTATGTACGCACAAGAATGTAAAGTGATGATGATTAACATGAATTAAAGTTAATTATTTATTTATTGCAATGATTAAAAAATGCTCACCCTATAAATAAGTGCATTTTGGGAAGACATGGCATAGATTGAAATTAAGTTTATAATGGAGTTATAGGAGAGCTGATTAATTTTGAGATTTGAACAATTCATGTAAAAAAAAAAAAAAATGCACAATTCATATATAGCAATACAAAGTGCAAAAAAAATATTTCCTTACTCAGTATTTCTGTCTTGTTTTCCAGCTCAAATATCTCAACATTATTAAATCAAGATGCATTGACTTGAGAAGCAAATGACTGAAGATAATTAAGACTTGGTTTATGAAAAAACTGAAGTTTATGCTTAAAACAAGAACAAATATCTGCCAGAGTCGTCAGAAAAACAACTTTTGCTTTCCTTTTGAATTAAGATACATTTTTGACCCTATTGGCAGATATGTGTTCTTCTGTTAATCTTAAACTCCTTTTTTTTTTTTTTTTTTTTTCAAAAATCAGAAAACAAGACTTAATATCTTCAGTCATTTTTCTTCTCATTAAATGTATCTTGATATAAGAATCTTTAGATATTTAGACTGGAAAATAAGGCAAAAATACTAAGATTATATTTATATATATTATGCAGTGCGGCATTTGAAATTAGTTTCTTTAAATATTTCCGTTTATATCATATTTTTTATTTAATTTTATTAGTTCATCCATGAGTTTCATGCTCTCAGATAAGATGTTTTCTTGTCAACATGTTTACCTTACGGATTACCTCACATATTGAGTGTCTTGTGAATGTTTTGTGAATCAATTCAACTGAATCATTTAAAAGAACCAACTCAAAAGGAGGATTCGTTCACAAATCTGACATAGTGTGTAGTTTGACCTTCCAGCAGTTAGACCTGTAAATTGTGTTGTGTATCTGTAAGAAAGGACACTGAAACAAAGTTCTGTGTGCTTGCAGGTTCATGTCATGGATGGATCAGGGATGTCATCTGGTTGTCTCAATTTGTGTAGTTTGGACTTTGGCTGGCTTCACCCCCTCCAGCTCAAAGGATAAAGCCGGATCAAGAACACATCCCTTCTAGTATCCATGGACTTGTAGAAAAAACAGGTATACAGGACTTCCTTCCATCTTGGTGTCCAGTGTAAAAGAAAAAGAAAATATGAGGACGAACTGATAAAGGGGAAAGTTGTGTCGTCATTTTTAAACTTTGACTTCTTATTGCTTTGTTTGTTGTGTGTTTCCCAGGGTAACGGAATACACTCCTAGAAAGATTCAATGGGGTTCTAAATAGAACCCTAGAGTTCTTATGTTTATAAGGAGAAATGTCTTCAATGATTGCATTACTTAAGTGTTTAACGGGTTATTTCTTTCTTTCTTTTTTTGTGATAAAGTATGTTTACAGGTTGTTTAATTCATAAAATGTAAAAAAGAATTAAAACAAAGTTAATTAATTAAAACGAAATACATGAAATGATCCCATGATGGCAACCCCTAAAAGTTTCTACACTCTTTTAGCCTCTGTTTACACCTGGTATTAAAGGGATAGTTCACTTCCCAGTTTTCTTCTGCTGAACACAAAGGAAGATATTTTGAAGAATGTCAGTAACCAAACAGTTAACTGGTCCCATTGACTTCCATAGTAGGGAAAACAGTTAACTGTTTGGTTACTGACATTTTTCAAAATATCTTCCTTTGTGTTCAGCAGAAGAAAGAAATTCATACAGGTTTGAAACAACTTGAGGGTGAGTAAATGATGACAGAATTTTAATTTTAAAGTGAAAGACGGTCTTTTGTGGCTGTTCGAACACATTCGACCACTTGAGCGTTTACACTACAAAAGTAATCCGGTCTAATGGGTTTTCGACTACCTCTGGAAGTGGTGGAAAGTGGACAAGCTCAAAACGTTTTAACCCCTGTTTACACCTGTATTTAGAGTCGTCCACTTGTGATCCGGTCCACCAAAACGCATCTTAATACCAGCTGTAAACCAGGCCTCTGATGCTTCCATGAACATCCATGGAATCTTTCCACTCGACTAAAGCTTTTAATAGTGGAACAAGCTTATTTAGATTATTATAGTTATTAATAGAGGGGTGCAGGTATTATGTCAGAACCCGGAAGTCTAATTCGCCGCTGGTTCTTTTGAGATTTTTCAATTTATGAGTAAAATAAAGCCTGTGGTAAACATAACTTGACGATACTTTGGCAAAATAGGCATAAATCAAATCTAGCTTACACATTTATCCAAATTATTCCGGCTAATTGTAGTAATGACGGATCAAACCAGTTTGATCAATAGTGGCAAGACACATTGGTATATAAGGACATCTGACACAATGGGTTGTCCGTCAAGAACCTGGAAACTAAATTCTGAAGACTGTGAAATCACCTTTACCATCATGTAAGTTGCGTGCGCCTAGCAAACCCGCCGTTATAATAGAGATCCGCCATGAAACAAGCGCGCCGGCTCTTGAAGGGAATATGAGAGGACGCTCTGATTGGTTTATTTCATGTTACGCCCAAACCACAGCTATGAATAATGAAGCGACTTCAGACCAACACATTTTAGATTTGTGTCCGGGATCCACCCACAAAGTTACTTGCGTTTCACATTTGCTACTTGCGTTTCAGATCGTTAAAATAGGGCCCCATACCTGCAATTTAATAATCTGTTTCCACTACAAAAAAAAAATGTTTTGCGCAATGGAAGGGTTCTTCATGGACCCTTCGATGCCAATAAAGAACCTTTATATCTATGAAGCGCTTGACAGAACCGTTGAAGGTTCTATTATACAGAACCTTTCTTCTAAGAGTATAGAGCTTCTGTAGCCCCGCCCCTTTTCAGTGCTGCGCTCGTAGTCTTTTGTCTTCCGGGGCCGGTTTCACAAAGCTATTTTAGACCGGGTCTATAGTGTTAGACAAGTCTAAAATCTGCTCATAGACTAGTCTAATGCAAGTTAGACTGTTTCACAAAAATAAAGACTGACTGGTCTTAATTTAGACCAAAAAGCGAGCTGGTTGCATGCGGTTGAATGCGCTTACTCGATCCGCCATGTTTTTTGTTTTTTTGTCTTATTTTACCCAGAATGCATTGCAGTGTAGTCCTACTTAAGATAGTCAAAGTCTTAAGTGCTTTGTGCAACTGTCTAATTTAGATGTCTATCTGAAGTCTGACTATCTACTGTATCTAAGCCATAGTCAAAGTCTCTCTTTGTGAAACCGGCCCCCGGTCTGTATTTTCACAGTGATCTTGCATATTTATGAATGAACGGCTCGTTTAAAATCTTCCCGGTCAACAGACATTTGTTAAGACATCTGCTTACAATCCTCATGATAACTTTTGTTAACTTTACAATAAGTAAACCCACTTCACCAGATAATTACTCCTCGACAGCGATGCCGTAGAGATATACAGAGCGAAGTTCAGAGACGATATTCTAAAGATGGCTGCGCGCTTGTTTCTCCGGCGCATACGGTCTATACAGTGGGTTTGCTGTTGTTGACTCGTGTATGTGTGTTATAGTATCATGGCTTTCCATTAACTAAAAGCAGAAAGATCCTCCAGGGAGAAAATAGTATTACTCAAAGAGCTTTTTCTTTCAGCAACCCTCTAATTTGTCTCTATTTTTCATATATCCTAGTTATTTTATTGCGACTATGTAACTGTGCTTTTTGTAATTTCTAAGACAACGTCCATAACTAAATCTCCACTTAGGGCAGGTTCTAGCTCCTTCTCTTAATGGAAGGATGTTCTGTAATCAGACTCACGGAGACGTTTCCCTAATGATGTTTACTTCAAACGGGTTCGAGTGGCTCCGAAATGACTCATAATGATCCTTGGCAGTAAGTTATATTATAGAGGAAATTGAGATTTAAAGAGCCATTTCAGAGAATGGGCTTTCTGTATTAATCACTGACATTGTTAAAGCATAGCTTCCAGTGAAATGAGCTGTCAGTCCTCTACTCCTGAACACTAATGGCAAAACGTGGATGCTGCCGTATGAAGTGTTCAAAGTGTGTTATTCTAAAGAGCTGTTTCCATCACTTACCTTCTCTCATTAAGAGAGTTTAATATGTTTTTGTTTCTTTCATTTATATTTAGGTGTGTGTGTGTGTGTGTGTGTGTGTGTGTGTGTGTGTGTGTGTGTGTGTGTGTGTGTGTGTGTGTGTGTGTGTGTGTGTGTGTGTGTGTGTGTGTGTGTGTGTGTGTGTGTGTGTGTGTGTGTGTGTGTGTGTGTGTGTGTGTGTGTGTTTGTGTCTTGGAAAGTCGTGGGAGGATAAATTGAAAGTTTTGCAGTGAAGGAAAAGATCTTTGAGGAAGCTTGTTATGGAAACTTAATCTAATATCAGAATTACTATACTGGATAATATCATTGTATTTCTGCTTTTTAAATCATCTGTGATTTTGAGGGGCACTGATTTCTATACATTAGTCACATGATAAAGCACGCAAAAAAAAATGTTTTATCCCACTTCAAACACTTCTTAAGCAGAACGCTCATTTAAATTGAGTACCTGCATTAACTGAACTTTGCATGTGCTTCTCATGACGCATTGCAACAACAACAAATGACTGCACCGTAGAATTTGTTTCATTACTTTAAATCTGTAAATCCTTGAAACAACAGTTATTTTTTTATTTTGCAGCAACACTGAATAAAATATTAAGAGTTGCTTTTATAGTTTGTATCTTGAATATAAGTGTGTTTTTGATGAATTGCTTTTGTTCCTCTTTTGTAAGTCTGCTAAATGCATAAATGTATTTTGTCCTGCTGTATTGAAGGCTTTCTCGCTTGTTTTAAGTATAAACAAGTTCAACAACAAGTGGGATAAAAAGGCCAAATACACTTATATATATATATATGTACACGATACAGTCTGTGAAAACAAGTCTTAATATTTTATAGAGTCGCTTGTCTTGAACTAAAGATTTTTATGTATTTTAAATGGAAAACAAAACAAAAAATACAAAATATTATGATTTTTTTGCAAGTATGCATTTCTTGCTAAATGTAAAACCTCTAAGTGATTTTATTGAATTATTGCTCACAAGTTTTCCAAAGCATTTTGGTTCCCATTTATATCTATTTATTGCTGTCCGATTCTAATCAGATCAAATGGACAGATGTTAAGGTAACACTTTCATCAGTAATGAACATTAACAAGCGTTACATGTGTTATAGTATTTATTAATCTTTGTTACAATGATTAAAAATAAAAATAATGTTAGTTCATGTTAGCTCAAGTCCATGAAATAATATTAACAGATGTGACTTTTGATTTTAATAAAGTATTAGTTAATGTAGAAATTAATGTTTTTAGGCTTTTTTACACTGGTAGTTCAGGGTAACTAATGCAGTTAACTAATGTTAACAAATGTTTTATTGTAAAGTTTTTCCGAAGTTAAAGGGATAGTATTTTAAGCGAAGATAAAATGATCCCATAATTTACTCGCCCTCAAGCCGTCCTACAGTTTTTGTATATGACATTCTTCTTTCAGCCGAACACAATCAGAGTTATATATATTTTTTTAAATCCTGGCTCTTCCAAGCTTTATAATGGGAGTGAATGGTACCTTGTTTTTTGAAGCCCAATAAGCGTATCCATCCATCATAAAAGTAATCCATAACTTAGGCGCCAGGGGTTAATAAAGGCCTTCTGAAGCGAAGCCATACTTCAGTAAGAAAAATATCCATATTCATAAATGTATAAAGTATAATCACTGGCTTCCGGTAACAGCCGTACACAAGTCTAGGTCCGGCGGAAGAGTCTAGTCAAGACACCTTTATTTATATAGCGCTTTTTACAATATAGATTGTTTCAAAGCAGCTTTACTGTGATAACTGTACAGCAGATCTAGAAGAAAATATCTCCACAGTCCAGCTTAAGTAAATTCAGGGATGGTTCATTTTTGTTGTAAAAAAGTTATTAATCCAGTTAATTGATATATATTTAGCCACTCTGGAGAAAACAGGGATGTCATTGTTCAGTTCAGTTCTCATATAATGGTGTCGATGCACGCAGGTCAATAATATTGTTGAACATTAAGTTAGAGTGACCTCTGACCCGCGTGGCGTATTGATGAACGCAGAGGATAGAGCAAAACAAAACACCGGTCACGGATTAAAAGTCTAAAACGAGAATTGTTAAAGAGAAATGTGGGAGGAGCTTGAGTTTTTTGAGCCCAGCCCTGTTTGTTTTGACCGCTACTCTCATCTAAGCTTACGCTACTCTACATCCTATGTCATGCGTCGGGTCAGAGGTCACTCGTCATGCGTCGGGTCAGAGGTCACTCTTCCACCAGAGACTCGCTTGACTTCGGCTGTTACCAAAAGCCAGTGATTATAGTTTTGTTTATGAAGTTTATAAATTAATATTTTTCTTACAAAAACGCATGGCTTCGCTTCAGAAGGCCTTTATTAATCCACTGGCGCCGTATGGATTACTTTTATGATGGATGGATGCACTTATTGGGCTTCAAAAAACAAGGTACCATTCACTCCCATTATAAAGCTTGGAAGAGCCAGGATATTTTTAATGGAAATCTGATTATGTTTGGCTGAAAAAAGAAAGTCATACACCTACACTGTAAAAAAATATTTTCATGATTTGTTATCACAACTTTTTATCTTTTGTCAAATCAACTTCTATAACTAATGTGTGAAGATAACATACTATTTTGAGTTTCTGTTTATTAAACTATTCTTCTTCATTCTATTCAAATTTTTAATTACAACGAACTAAAAATATTAAGGCAACAAGGTAACTTGCTTTTTTAAGTTAAAACAATGTTTTTTTTTACATTGGCAAATCTTTAATACCAAATGTGAAAACAGGACCTTTCTTAAAATCAAAACGTATTGATGCACCAATTCAATCATTTCAAGTTCTTCATACTCCTTTTCTGTCTTCCTGCCATTGACTCAAACATGTTTCTAAATGTGTGCCTTGTTTCTTGTTTCCCATCACAGAACTGGAGACCTGGCGCCCCAATCCAGGATTAACACAGCGGTCGTTTTTTCAGTGGAATGACTGGTTAAACCCTATGAAATCAGGCAATGAGATTACAGGGCTTGACTTTCCCAAAAGCGCTTACACAGTCTGCTTTAGATTCCCATCTCCATCCCTTTGTCCTGGATGGCCTCAGCCGTCACCGGTGGCCTCGGCTCTTTACCAAACCAGACTCTCACTGTTAAACAGTGGTCTAACATAGAACATGTGTCCTTGTGTTGACAACTGCACTTGACGGAGGCGGAGGCTTGTGGGAACGTGAACGTGAGACGGGGGAATTGAAGTCTCGCAGATCTGTCTCCAGATCTGTCACAAAACCAGGGGCTTTGTTTGGGATTTGGATCTGCTGTTCGGAGATCAGTGCTTGGCTCGCGCTCGTCAGCTGTTGATTATTGACAGTGTCTCGAGGTGTCATCCAAATGAGAGACATCTGTGTAGAGTAGACGAGGGGTTTGATGCAGGTTGACGTGCATGAATATTAATGCGACATGGCCATAAACAATGATGATATGGGTGAGAGAGAATCATCGTGCAGTTTGTCCACTCAGTATTGAAGGGGGAAAAGCCTTGCTCTTGAGACGATCTGTTTAGCTCATCTCTGGTTTTGGCGTCACCACAGAAGACTGTTCAGCCTTGGCACGTCTATCTGTGGAAACTTTGCCAGCGGTGTATCACTCGCTCAGTAGTTTTGTCTTGGTCTCCATTGAAAATCTCAAAAGATGCATTTACTTTCTCTTCTTCTCTTGCTTCCTAATCTAGTTGTGAAATAAACCTTAGGACTATTGTTGGCGATTTGCTTTTCTTCCTTTGCTTTGGATAAAAAGCGTCTGCTAAATGCTAAAACCCTTAAATGGCCTTTTGAGTTTTAGATGCTGTGTGTAAAGCTTGGGATATCCTCATTATGGTTTCAGGGCATGTTTTTGACTTTCCTAAAAAAGCACAAAAAAAGACTCATGTCCCATAATTCCAAGGGTTTTCCTTTGTGTGTTAGTCCCAAATAAATGTCGAAGTCTCTCAGTTTGTATGACATCCAGGAGACCATTAAATGTCCTGAATTGAAATGCAGCTGAGGCAACGTGTGTCACGCAGAGTTCAGATCTGCTGAAGCCTGAGACTTAGAGCCACTCGGATTAGTTATTCAGAGAGGATGGAATAAAATTACTCAGTCACTTTAGTCCGTATTATTTAGTCCGGCATTCCTGTAGCTCAAACAGTAAAGCATGGCGCTATAGGAATGCTAAGGCCATGGGTTTGAGAATGCATGAACTAATCAAATATATACTTTGAATGCAATGTAAGTCACTTCTATCAAATGCATAAATATAATATTTTGAGTGAAATGCACTGCTGTTTCTCTCCCAGTGATGAGATTTTGAAAACATAACTGTGTTTATTTTGTACTTTTCCCCCTTGTGAACTTGACAATAACCAAAGTTTCAGTTTTTTTTTTTTACTACAGATCGATAGATTCATAATCAATTAAGACTTACACGGTCAAGAGTTTGGAATGATGAAGATTGCTTAATGTTTAAAAATATATATCTTATTCTCACTTACAAAATGTTTCTTGTGCAGCAAATCTTCATATTATACTGATTTCTGAAGGATCATGTGACACTGAAGACTGGAGTAATGATGCTGAAAATTCAGCTTTGATCACAGGAATAAATGACATTTAGAAATTTGTGAAAATTGTAATAAAATTTCACCATATTACTGTTTTTACTGTATTTTTGATCAAATAAATGCAGCCTTGGTGAGCAGAAGAGATTTCTTTCAAAAGCATTAAAAGATCCTCGAACTTTTGAACGGTAGGCTACTGTACTTCTTCATATGCAAAACCAGCAACGTGTGATTTGATTGCATGATGAGGAAATATTTATTTGTTTGCATGGACGGCATGCACACATCCCCTCTTATGATTATGCATATTCGCTGGGTCTGTGATGTGATCGTCATAAAGCTGACATCTCTAAACCTTTGCGCGAGAGGCCCAGGGGACCGTTAGATCAGACTTGTGGGGCGAAGCCTCAGAGGAAACGCCACCAACCGCCTGGAATCGCCGTCACTTTCAAGGGATTTGACTGAACAAATGACAGCATATGGTAGATGCAAGGAGAGCTGGGTATTGTTGTGACTGGGGCTCGAGTGTGTTTCTCTCCCACCCCCTCCACTATTTCCTCATTGTGTTGTCACAGACGCACTCCTTCCAGCGCTTTAATTAGCCTTCAGGAGTTCAGCGGCTGGGTGTCCGTGTGCTGGAGGACTTCCACTCTGGAAAACCAGCACACGTTTTGGGCCGCTGCACCTCCTTCGGTCATGCCGAAACTACAAGCAAAGGTAGTTTGAAAGTCAGTCTGATATCTTTTTCTTCATCTCAAATCATCCAGCTGGCAATTTGCTGCCTGTGGGAGGTGAGCTGGTCTGATGCTCAGCGCTGTCTCTGCTTCTCCATCCCTGAGATCCTGAAGGGGGGCTGGTGTGTAATGCGCTGGAAAAAAGGATTTTCTTACTCGTGTTTCCCAGTACACATATCGAAACATTCTTAAATCACGACTTGAGAAGCAAACTGACATAAGATGTTTTATGAAACATTCATCAAAAATAAGTGAGTTGGTGCTTGGAACAAGAAAAATATTTGCCAGGTGTGTTTATTATTCTGACCCCGTTGGCAGATATTTTTAGCATCATTAAACCAGTCTTCAGTGTCACATGACCTTTAGAAATCATTCTAATATGTTTAAATTGATCAAAAGTGACAGTAAAGATTTCTATTTTAAATAAATGCTGTTCTTTTTAACTATATATTCATCAAAGAATTACGGAGTGTATATTTACACTAACACTAAAGTGCAAATAGCCCAGCTTGTTGGCAGAGGCTATTTACACTAACTCCGCCCACTGACGTCTGATTGGGCCAGACAAAATTACGGATGACATTATGGATTGTCAACAGTAGCAATCATAGATATACATAAGAAAGGCCTTTATTATTTATATCTATGGTAGCAATAGGCCCTATGCACAGCTGCACTACTTCCTGAACTTATGCAGGCTCCTTTGTTTCCTGTCTGCCAGGATTGGCCAAACTGATTAATCCAGGTGTGTCTGATTATTGTTGTTGTTCAGACACACCTGGATTAATCAGTTTGGAAAGGAGCCTGCTTAAGTTCAGGAAGTAGTGCAGCTGGGCATAGGGCCTATAGTGTAGCGGTAAGACGCGTGGTGGAAATTTTTGATGCAAAACGACCGGAGTTCGAATCTGCCTTTTTCCGAATTCGCTCTACTCCCTTTTCCCATCCCTTTTCCACATATCAGATCGGAAAGGCATTTATTTTCAATACAAATCTAGAAAATATTCGAAAAGTGGAAATAAAGTGTTTAATCATACAGTGTTTGTCGGTTAGGGTATAGGGAGGGCTTTATTGTCCCAATAAGGCGACATCCATCCAAAACTTTATTAAATATAATAATTTACACTCTGTTATTATTGCATACCTTTTAATGTACAACAACGTTTTAATGTATTTTTACGAGTATTTACACTTAACCTTTTGCAAAGAAAATACTGCTATTGTTACATGGTGTGAATAGAATCTGTCGCTTTTCGCTCTTAGCATAAATAGAATCTATTGCTATTTGCTGTCAGTTAAAAAAGTCGCTACCAAAAAAAAAAAATATATATAATATATATATATATATATATATATATATATATATATATATATATATATATTAAGCAGCAAAAACATTAATAACAATAATAATAATAATAACTTATTAATAATTGATAATGCTGGGTTGTTTCAACCCAATTTTGGGTCAAATATGGACAAACCCAAACGTTGGGTTAAAAATGTTATTAAAAAATTTAACCCAACAGCTGGGTTTGTCCATATTTGACCCAAAATTGGGTTGAAACAACCCAGCATTTTTTTGGAGTGTACCAAATCAGCATTTTAGAATGATTTCTGAAGTCATGAGACACTCAAAATATATATTTATTAAGTCTTAAGTAACTTTGCCTCTCAAGTTACTGCATACTAAATGTATATATATTTGTACTGGAAAACAATGCAACAATACCAAGCAAGTAAATAATGTTTGCAGTGTAGTCTGTATGGCACAGGCTCCGTCTCCACCTCACTTCCCTTTACAGGGCCCTAATCAGCAAACCAGGCCCAGCTGCCCCTCCCAGCCCCTGCCAGGAGTCGCTATCATCTTCTGATCAAATATTAATGCCACGATACTCTACTTGCTCACTAATCCACAGCCAATTAATATTATCTGTCAATTATTTACTGATCCTGAGGTGTGCAGCCAGGTCCCCGGAGGCTACATCGACCAGGGTTCAGAATGCATAATTGACTTCCTCTCCTCTCCGAACCCCACCCTCCCCCCGGAGCGCCGTGTGCTCTTTTTATTTTCCCTTCCCCGTCCTCCTTTTTCATCTACTTTCATTTCTGCGCCCTTCTTTTATATTTCTCCTTTCCTTTTTTGTTTATGTGTGTCTTTTAAGTCTAAATGGCTGTCTTTGTGGTGTTTTAACAGGGTCTGCGCGAGGGGGAGCATTAGCATAGCGAGCGTCGGAGGTGCCCGGAGTGTCAGGAGGAGAGGGAATCTGGTGAATCTCGGCGGATAGAAGTGAACACGCATTATAGAATGTACAATAACATCCGCTGTGTTTCTTCAGGGTGACGTGCAGCTGAAATGTGAGACCCCGATGATCCGAACACTCTGATGTTAAAAATAGAGGGTGAGTTATATTTGTTGCATACATGTACATGTAGCTGAACTCAGCACTTCGTCAGCTGAGAAAGTCGAGATGGAAAAATCCCTCCTTTTTGATAGATCGATACACAGACAGATAGACAGAAACATCTATCTATCTATCTATCTATCTATCTATCTATCTATCTATCTATCTATCTATCTATCTATCTATCTATCTATCTATCTATCTATCACTCTGTTCTATCCATCCATCCATTTATCTATCTGCTGTCCTGTCTGTCTTTCATTCTATCTATCTATCTATCTATCTATCTATCTATCTATCTATCTATCTATCTATCTATCTATCTATCTATCTATCTATCACTATATCACCCTGTTAAATCTATCTATCTGTCTATCTATCATTCTATCTATCTCTCTATCTATCTATCTATCACTATATCTATCTATCTATCTATCTATCTATCTATCTATCTATCTATCTATCTATCTATCTATCTATCTATCTATCTATCTATCTATCTATCACTATATCACCCTGTTATATCTATCTGTCTGTCTGTCTATCACTCTATCTATCTCTCTCTCTATCTATCTATCTATCTATCTATCTATCTATCTATCTATCTATCTATCTATCTATCACTATATCACCCTGTTATATCTATCTGTCTGTCTATCTATCACTCTATCTATCACTCTATCTATTACTCTATCTATCTCTCTATCTATCTATCTATCTATCTATCTATCTATCTATCTATCTATCTATCTATCTATCTATCTATCTATCTATCTATCTATCTATCACCCTGATCTATCTATCTATCTATCTATCTATCTATCTATCTATCTATCTATCTATCTATCTATCTATCTATCTATCTATCTATCTATCTATCTATCTATCTATCTATCTATCTATCTATCTGTGTAATGAGAAGCTTTCCCCTTTACTCACCTACAGTCACAACAAAGAGCACCCCCCTCAAACACACACATCTCTCTCCATCACACACTCTTTCTTTTATCCCCACTGAAGCATAAACAGCGCTCTGCCTTTGTAAGTTGGCAGACGCTGCATATTTGCGTCGTAAAGCTCAAATCACAAGCTTCTGTTGTCATTTGTGAGGAGTCACATTGGATGTGGACTCATTTGAAGTGCCGTTGATGTGCTGCGGATTATTTGAACTCGCTGACACAAATGCCTCAGTCGGCTCTAACTAGTTGGACATTTAAATTTCCGACCTCCGACTAAGACAGTGGCAGAAATCAGCACTGTAAAGGGTTTAAAGGGATAATGCATTCCTCTGTTTAATGAGCTGTGTGGAGGTAATTGTCTGTTTTGCACACACAAAATCTTGCTGGTGTATTTCACACTTTTTAGAGTGTCGGTGCAGATTTTAGGAACAAAGCTTCTTAGGAGTTGTATGTCCGTGTTTTGCGTGATGCCGCACCAGTCCACGGGGAAGTCGCTGTTTTATTTTCACGAACGCTTCACCATAGCCAACACCCCTGAGAGTCTCCAGCACCAACACTCACACACACACACACACACACACACACACACATCAGCCATGGGAACCTGCAAGCTTGAGTCACCTGTGTGC
>JARPMJ010009769.1:0-23664 GCA_033366665.1 Phoxinus dragarum
AATAGACTCTTTATAACAGAAATGAACTCACTTATCTTCAGCATCAGTTCTGTCCTCAGTGTAAAAGTGCAAAAAACACCAACAGATTCAAACAAACACACAATCATACTGTGAACTAATGCAATGAAATGAAACTGTTGATGTCATTTATTTGTGGGACAAAAAAAAACATTAGGTTTTGCACCGTTAGCATAAACTTAAATACAATTTATTATGTAAAATAAATTTATTTTTTGTTTTTTGGGATTTTCATTAGGCTATTGTCAGTTATAATCATCAAAATTAAAAGAAATAAACATTTGAAATATATCAGTAAGTGTAATGAATGAATATAATATACAAGTTTCACTTTTTGAATGGAATTACTGAATTAAATCAACTTTTTCATGATATTCTAATTATATGACCAGCACTTGTTCTCCCCACTAGAGAGAGAGAGAGAGAGAGATGACGAGGTACAGACTGAGCAATCACACACTGAGTGTAGGACGGGCAGATACAGACAGCACTGGCTGCCCAGAGAGAGACGCATCTGCCCGCACTGTGACCAGGGAGAAGTGGAGACAGAGCAACACTTCCTCACCAGCTGTCCCAACTATGAGGACATTAGAGGGAATTTTTACACAAAAATTGAAATACTTTACCCTAACTTCAATAAACTAAACAAAAAAACACAATTTTAACATCTATTGGGAGAAAAAAAGAGATTGTATCATACTAGCGGCAAGATACATTGATGCTTGTCACAAAAAGAGAGAGTTGACGACCAATCAGTGATGCGCTCACACACACACACACACACACACACACACACACACACACACACACACACACACACACACTGAATTCTAACTTTTCACAGAGTTCTGAAATGTTCATAGTGTTCTACCATTTATTTATTTTATTTTTTACATTTATTTAATTATTATTTTCTGTACTAAATCATTTTCTATGTTGTATTGATGCTTTGGCAATACAAGATGTATTTTTGTCATGCCAATAAAGCTTTCTGAATTAAATTGAATTGAATTGAATTGAGAGAGAATGAATGAGAGAGAGAGAGAGAATGAATGAGAGAGAGAACAATAGTCTCTGAGTGAATATTTAATAGATTATATTCACCAACAATACTCTCTTTCTATATTTTTATGTATAAACACCGGTATATATATATATATAATATATATATATATATATATATATATATATATATATACCGGTGTTTATATATATATATATATATATATATTATATATATATATAGAAAGAGAGTATTGTTGGTGAATATAATCTATTAACATAAAGTGCATTATTCTACTTTTTTTGTAGAAAACTATATCATCTGATCATCTTTGCTTCTGGCTTTCTTTGCAACAAATTAAGTGTTTTGGTACAAAATGTTACAAAAACCACAAACTAACTAAGAGTCAAACTGCCCAACTAAAGGAAACACTGGTCACCACAACAACTAAACCTCTGTTAATTCTCAATAAGTTCTGCAGACGTCTGACAGAAATAAAGTCAGTCTGGTTAGTAATAAGTGAAGCTGGTAATGCTGTTTGTGGAGTTGTTTATTCCTCCTCTGCTGAGATCTTCAGAGATTTAATGTCCTCTTTTCTCTTCAGGGGTCTCATTTATAAAACTGTGCGTAAGATCCTTACTAAGGTGTACATGATGCGCCCGAAAGCCATGGCCAGAACCTGCGCAGAATTCACTTTGTAAATCCCACTCCGCGGAAGATTGTGCGCACGTGCGTCTCCTCCCCGAAATAACCATATGTGGAGCTTACAACGCCTAGTTTTTACTATGCATAACCTCATCTGCATATCATTTGCATATGATTATTCATTCACGTGATAACATGTTTAACGGTAAAAGACATTTGGAAAATATGAAATATGGATGTGCCGTCACATTACATTAATACATCATTTAGTAGCCTATCCTTGCCTTGTTCTTGAATAAATAAATCAAATAGTGTAAAATACATTTCAGAGAAAGTTTTTCTCAATCTTTTCCACTGGCCAAATAGTATTTTTAATTGATTTATATTTTTAATGGAAACAGATCGACCTTGTTGTGTAGTATTATTTGCACGAAACTATTTTCTCAGACAATCAGCTATTATCATGATAAGCAATTGTCTCTAGTTAAAACATTAAAGAGGAAAAGTGTTCAAAAGCATTGCATCCACAACAAATATTTCTATTGAATATACATTTTTTTGTAATTTCTCAGGAATGATTTCATGTATTTGAAGTGCTTAACTCCATTAATGAGAATGGCATATTTAATATAAATAAAACAGTTTAAATCAATCTTTATTTATTTAAACTGTTATTGTGAACATTGAAGATTTACCGTTTTCCTTCATCTGCCGTTAGATAGGCTATGCGTCAGTTTCAAAGCACTCGCTGGCGCGGACATTTAAGAAGGGATGGTTATTTGCTTCAAGTGATAGGCTTGATGAGTGAAATTATATTTGTATTATCTGTCTGTATATGTATAATTTTTCTTGAGATTTTCTGTCTAAAAGTGAACAAAAAGACATTTAACTCCAGCTCACCATCGGTGTCGCCAAACTGCCACGTCTCCAAACCGTTCGTACGCATGGGTCAGAGTTTGCGTGCAGGTGCGCACATTTTCTCGTTAATTTTGTTTATATAAATCACAACTTATGCGTTGGAAGTGGCAGACGCCTCTTTCAGGGCCTGTTTTGCGGCGTACGCAACGATTATAAATGAGGCCAGTTGATTTCATCTAAGGCTGTGGCTGAAGTCAGTTGTAGTTCTTGAGTTTCTCTTTCCTTCAGTGATTCTGCTTGTTGACAGCAGGTGTTCATCATTAATGCCCAATCATCACTTAATTAATCACTTAATTATCTCATTAACTTTAACTCTGATTCAGGCCCCGTTTACCACGTAGCCTACATGGTTATTTTGAAAAACGGAGACATTTCCCTTCGCTTATGTCCTTCGTTTACACGCAAGCGGAGAATTCTCCTCTGAAAACGATTCTTTCTAAAAACTCCGGCCAGAGTGGAGATTTTGAAAACTTCGTTTGCACGTTTGCATGTAAACTGAGAAAACTGAGTTTTAGGCAGTCGACATCACAGTATGAGACTATTTTTGGGATTCTGATTGGCTAACGTGGGCTTCTCGTTACACTGCCACCTACAGGTTTGGCATGCTCTTGACGGCATATACACGGGTTCATGTAACAAACACTTTTTTGAAAACTGACAGGTGTGCACAATGTTATTATCGAAAACGGAGAGGCGTGAAATGTCCCGTTTATGAAAATAGCCGCCCACGTGTAAACACAGCCTCAGAGTTATTTTAACTCTCTGTAGAGAGGGACCAAATGTTCTCTGAGCAGAGTTCATTTAAAGGTCCCATGACATGGGGTTATTATATTATTTTATAATGTGTCCTGGGTTGCCCTTATAATGTTAGTATATTTTTTAGATAGAAAATAGTCATAATTTAGAAACAAAAGGCATTTTTCCTAGCCCAGTTTTAGCCTCTGATTTGAACGCTCTGTTTGAAGGGGCGTGTCTGTGTGAGACTTCAGTGTAACCGCCCACTGCTGTGATTGGCTGACATGCTTGCATATGAAATAGCTACTTATTACATGTGAAACTCTCTCGAATACTTTTACTACAGTTAATATACGTTTTTACTATTACAGCTATCGAGATTAACAAATCGTCAGAAGTTTTTAAAGTATTTAGATCTATTCCCATCACATAAAATGTTGCCGTGATGAGCATTGAGCAGATGACAGTCTGTGTTGATCGCGAGAATGAAGATCTTATCATTGCAACGCAGTTTCTGCACTCTCTCTGCTTTCACCAATGCAAACGCGAGGATGTAAATACAGTAAGAGCTTCATGTGCAGTGTAACGTGTGTCATTGATTTCATAACGAGTTTGGCAAGTGTCCAGATAAACTCGATCGCGCTGTGTCCATGAGAAAATGAGCTAGGAAGTAGGAACGCGTGCGCGCGATTCCTACAAAGATTGTTCTTTGATCGCTTTCTGTATATAATTTATTCACAATTTAAATACGATTATTTTCATCCTACTAAAAGAAACGATGTGAAGTTGATATTTTAGTCACTGGCTTGACTTACTGAGGCATAAACAGCAGTTTTGAACGATTTGAGAGAAAGATTACTGTCTGAACTTGAACAATTACACATCAGAAATTGTTGCTCGGCTCGATCCATTTATTTTCAGACGTTCGTCGAGGCCAGCTCTGTAGTGATCCAAGTTGAGGAAACAGTCGTCGGTGAAATGTATGCCGCAGACATGCAAAACTTTGAGGAGTTGTGTCGGCGCATTTCCAGAGAAAATTAAATTAATCCACTGGTTCTTCTGGGGCTTGGATGAAGGAACTAAAAAAAGGCTTCGGTGTTCATTTGTACATCCAATTATTGAGCAATTATTATGCTTCGCGCTTCGAAAGCCATGATATCTCCGTGGACAAACTAAAATCGCACGCACGCGTTCCTACTTCCTAGCTCATTTTCTCATGGAAGGGAAATATTCTCTGGGCAGGCAAAGCAGAGAAAGGGGAGGTAACATTTCCTCCGTATGACGTCATAAGGAGGAGATTCAAGATCAGCCCGATTGAGCTTCCACTTTTTCAAAGGCAGAGAAAGATAGCAAAAGCTCGATTTACACCGATTGAAATTTCTAGAAACTTGGGGACCATATACAGGCTAGGGGAACTCATATTAATGTTAAAAAACCTCAAAAAGTGAAAATTTCATGTCATGGGACCTTTAACTCTGGGGATTTTGCTATGTAGCTCCGGACATCATGCATGACATTATTGAGGGAATTGTGCCCTTTTGAAGTCAAATTGGTCTTGGCTTCCTCTTTGGCTGAAGGCTTGTTAGTTTAGAAACACTGAACTACAGATCACAAGTTTTGATAATGGATTTCCTGATAGTTGCAATAAACCTACTGTATTGGGACTGGAATATATTCTGTGCCAGGAGGAGTTCCATCAACTCACTGTCGCCTTATACAAAAACCGCCGTTTTATGTAAAATTAACTTTATAAAAGACCCAAATTTAAAATTTTCATTTATGGGGTTAACATGGATAATTTTACATGGTTTAGTGTAAAATTTTTGCCCATATTTTGAGTAGTCTACAGTCCTCCACCCAGAGTCCCGCATTCTCAGACCCCTCGTTTTTCGAGACAGCGCCTCCTATCAAATTGGATCGGTTAAACATGTGAAAAACTTAAGCCGAAACGTGAGTATCGTCAATTTTATTTCTTTTTAATCAAACTACTTTATAGCTCATCGATACGCCAACATATGAATAGTCCATTTAATATTTGTAAAGATAGTTTGTAACAAAATTTGAGCCGTTAATGTGTTTTTTTTGCCTTTTTCCCCCGAAAATATGTTGATAGCTAACGTTAGAATTTAACCTTGGACTTTTTGTAGACAAGCCATTGTAAAAATTTGTTTAAAAATTAGTTGACATTAAAGTAGACCAATTAAATACATTGTGTGTTAATATCAAAGAATGTCATCATTAATTAATTAATCAGATTTACCTTTTGATCTTTTTTTAATTATCGGACCTTTTCTCCTAAAACTATAAATTTAATGAATTAATGCCGGAGTAATTATTTT
The DNA here is from genome assembly GCA_033366665.1 of Phoxinus dragarum. Lineage (NCBI taxonomy): Eukaryota > Metazoa > Chordata > Actinopteri > Cypriniformes > Leuciscidae > Phoxinus > Phoxinus dragarum. The sequence goes on from JARPMJ010009769.1 coordinate 5,659, forward strand.
ACTTTATATAATTTATGTAGACTAAACCTAATTTGACAAAGTGATTTCAAAAAGAACATTCACCTACCAGAAAGTAATTAATTTACCTTATGCATTTACATAACATTTTACATTTATTCATTTAGCAGACTCTTTTATCCAAAGCAACTTATAAATGAGGAGTTTTTTTATGCAATTGAAGACGAAAAGTAAAGTCACTAACACAATTCTTTCTTCCTTTTTTCTTTGCTTTGTCCTGTTTACAGCATGATGTTTAGGTGATCGTCAAATAAAGTAGGCCTACATAATTGTTTATTATTGGTGTTTTGTCTATTCTTATTTGAGTTTTGCTTCGCATTCAAAATATCAAAAAACAGGTTTTGTAATGTTAGCGTGGAATGTTAATTAGACCTTTATAGGTTGAACTAAAAGAAAAATTGGAATTTGAATTAAAAAAAACATTGTAGCAATATAATATCACATAATATTTTTCAGAAGATAGTTCAATCTGTAGCCTAATTGCATCCCTTCCATCAGTAATTTTCTTTCAATTACACTCACGCTCAAAAAATAACTACTGGGTAATTTGTTAGTCAGAGAACAAAATGAGTTTGGCACATGCATTAAGCAGGGAACGCAAATATGTATTTGGATAACTTTAACTAAAACGAGACCGTAATATCTGAGAACGGGACTCGAGAGGAAAAAAATACGTTTTAGTCGCATTACATCGGTTAATGGAAACACTGTCATTTCGCAATAGTTTTTATCAATATTTAGAAAATATCGCAAAAGTTTTGTGCAAATCTGTAATGGAAACGTGGACACTGTTACACTGCTCTGAGTCTGCAGCTTCATAATATTGGATATTTTGGAAAATGTAGTTTAAAAAAAAAGAAATCATCATTTTAGCCACTAGATGGCTATAGAGCTTTAGAGCTTATTTTCACAAGTTTTTCCAGTTGGAGTCACATCATTATGATATCAAAATTCTAACAATAAAAATGACCTTTTTTTTGTCAAAGTTTAGCATTTTTTGTACTGAAAGAAAATTATTTTTCCAAAATGTTACATTATAATTAGAATCAAAGCTGAAAAAGATAAAAGTTGAGTTTTTAGAGTTACCGTAATCATTTATTTCAATATTCTTTTTTTATATAATTGTACAAATATAATCTACACTTGTTACTAACTGTAACAGAAAGGATATGTAGGCTACAGTTATATTATACATTGAGTACAAATACATGAACATCAAAATGCAATGAACTGAACAGCATAACAAATGAGCAAATAAAGCAGTAACTTATGTCTCTCTCTCTCTCTCTCTCTCTGTGTGTGTGTGTGTGTGTGTGTGTGTGTGTGTGTGTGTGTGTGTGTGTGTGTGTGTGTGTGTGTGTGTGTGTGTGTGTGTGTGTGTGTGTGTGTGTGTGTGAGAAATAATTTTGCATTGTGAATGTTTTTAGCATTGTTAGAAGTATGCCACTTCAGTTCTGTCTATGTGTGTTCTGCATTGTTTCTGATTTTGATGATGAATTTTGTCTATTTTCTTTGTCTCTGAAACCCCGCATAGAAGTTGTTGTTTTTCAGGTCAAAAAATGCTAAACTTTGGCAAAAAAAGTCATTTTTATTGTTATAATTGTGATTTCATAATATTTAGATATGAATCCAACTGGAAAAACTTGTGAAAATATATTTTTCAGTTAGCCAAATAGCATATAGTGGAGCTCTATAGCCATCTAGTGGCTAAAATTATGATTTTTTTATGAAATTATGAAACTACATTTTCCAAAATATGGGCAAAAAATGTACACTAAACCATGTACAATTATCCATGTTATCCCCATAAATGAAATCTAGAAATGTGGGTCTTTAATAAAGTGAATTTTACATAAAAAGCTGTTTTTGTATAAAAACCTATTGATTTTTTTTTTATTTTTTATTTATTTATATTAATTAAAAATATATTATATCATAAATCCTCCAAAAACTGCACAAATGTAGAGTAAAAACATTAATAAACAGAGTAAAATTACATTTGTTAAAAAATATATATTATTCTGCATAATTACATGTTATTGCCTGGGGTCTCCAGGGACCCCGAAGACCACGAGTGTCACTATGTTTGTCACGTCAACATAAAAACAGATATCATTACAATTAAAAAATATATTTTATAGATCTAGTAAGGGCTAGAAAGAGCCGTATAACGTTTCATGCCATTTGGACAAAGAGAACATTTTAAAAAATGCTAGTAAGTGTTAAATCCCCACTTTGCTGGCTTCTGTGGATGCAATCATTTTTGACAGTGAAAGAAGAGGTTTGATTGGATGTTATGTATTTACGCCATGTTACCTGCTAGAAATACATGCTCAGTTTTAATGTTATTTTAAGGTGGAGTAGAATTAAATAAAACTCAGCATTTTGCTCCCGTACCCTCTTTGTCACCTCACTTCCTCCCAGGGGTATGCGAACCCCAGTTTGAGAACCACTGTTGTAGGCTATTTTCTTGAAAATGACAAATATTACCCAGAATGCATTGTTTTCTACGGTATATTACTGTTTTAATGAAAAATATGTTAGTGTCAGAATTTGGCAGTTTTTTTACAGCAAGGCTTTACAGGACAGGAAAACTGCAGCAGATCCAGCTAATCCTGCTAACACTGTAACATGAAGTGGATTTCCTCCTACAAAGTGACCAATCACAGCTCCAGCAGATACTGCACACACAACATATGTTGTCTTCAGCAGTAGTTGTGTAACTTTGCTGGGACGGTCTTTTCTGACTCTCTCCGATTCCATTCTCCTCTCAGTCTCCTTCATCATTTCTAGTGTGTAGCAGGAGTTTCTGTTCGCAGTCACCAGTCTGTCGATCTTCTCCATGAGTTCAGTCACCTGCCGTCTGTTTGCTGCTTTAATGTTAAATTCATGATATCTCTGACCACATCGATTAATAAAATCAGACAATTCATTATTTCTCCTGATCAGAGCTCCTAATGGTCTACGGTGTGTCTTATTTACATGAGTAAAGAGGACTAGAGTATATCTGAGAGCGTCTACACCAAACCTCTGCTCAAACCAACCAATAAAATCATTCTCATGTTCGGTGAAACTGCTTAAAGACAGAATAAGCAGGATCACATGAGCTCCTGGTGAACATAATTCAAGTGCTCTCTTTAGCTCAGAGTCTGAATCCAAGTCAGTGTGAGTGGAGTAGATGAAGTCTGGAGTATCAATCACTGTCACTCTCCTGTTATTAACAGCACCGGTGTGTGTTTGACAGGTTCTGGTCACTGATGAAGAACTTATTTTTGACTCAAACACAGTTTCATCAAATATGATGTTTCCTGTATTGCTTTTTCCTGATCCAGTTTTACCGATCAACAGCAGCCGACGGTCATAACTGAGCAGATCTTCCTCCTCGTCATCTATTGTTCTTACTTGAAACCTCTGAAATATACAAAACCACATAGCAAACAGTCAGTTGAAAATACCTGTTCTGTTGGTTGCAAATCACAACCTCACCACTAGAGGCCACTAAAATGTACACACCGCATCTTCAAAACTATCACAAAGCAGCATATTTTAAATGTTTCTAGATCTTCTGCTGGACTGAAGTACAAACTCTTCAGCTCAATGGTGACCCACAAAAACAAAATGTTACTGTAAACTACTGGAAACAGTGTTAATAGTATATACCTGATTTATATCTTATAGTTTATTACTGTAAAAAAAAAAAAAATTGTTATGTCTTTTTATTTTACACGTTTAACCCTTTCAACCCCACAGGTAAATCCTGTTGTTTCCACACTACAAAGAGTAAAAGTAACATTGATGCATTGTTGCAGTGAGATCATTAAGTGAATATGTAAGTGATTGATGAACATTAGTTCAGCATAAGCTGTTAACAAGCAGAATCACTGAAAGAAAGAGGAACGTCAAGAATAGAAAAATTTAATACATGAGCAGTAACACAAGAACTACAACCGTCTTCCAGCCATTACACATTATTACACATATTATTAATCAGTATTACTTTATTTCTGTCATACATCTACAGAAGCTCTTATCAAGATGTTTAATTGAAAATGTTTGGTTTGAATTCACCATTATGGAGTTATGGAGGCCCTTGACTTTTTAACATCAGGGTTCTCTTACGACTGCGGCGAAGACGCTACGGGAAAGATTCTTTCTTGAGATATTGAAGCCAAAAATGAGTCCTTAATTTTGTAATAATGTAAAACGCTTTGCAGCAGCATACAGACACATGCGGAACTAGCTTGCGCGCCTATTGGCTACTCTGCAGCAAAAGCAGCAGCCTATGCAAGGCCTCTCATGACGCTTCACCCAATGAAGGTGTTTCGCGCCCTCTGCGTCATGTCTCGCCAGAATGGTGTGGCCTAGGCCTATAAATACCCGTGATACGGCTGCTATTCTCTGATTTTCATCTCTTCAGTGAAGCTCTCGCATCGCTGGATCCTGAGAGGAAGCCGCCACAGCCATCGAGAAGCATCACTGCAGGACGTGCCTTCTCTCTGAAGCTGCTGGTCGACATCTCGCCGCCTTCAGCCGCCGTTCCCTGCATCCATAGGTGTCATTTACACGGGGGACGCTGGGGACATGTCCCCACCACTTTTTGAAATGGCTAATTTTGTCCCCACCACTTTTTGAAAGCATTTGGTTTAAAATGTTCTGAAAAATCAAGCGAACCAAGAAATGTTAAAGGTTTATTTGCACAAAATAAAACATGCAATGCAATTTAGATACAGAAAGAAACAATGTACATTGTCCAAAAAAAAAGTAAATTAAACTAAATAAACTATTACTGATTCTAAAATGACCCAAAAACATGCATGCGCCGATCAGTAACTTGAACAAATTCTTGACACAGTTTCTTCTTGTCCAAGTTATACATTCTCTCTCTGTGAACATGACAAACAGCCACACTGTTGAGTCGGGTTTGTGACATTGAAGAGCGCAGCACATGGTGTGTTTTCTTTTACATATGTAATGAATTTCATAATCATTGACTTAACGCGCTGCTGTTTTCTACAGTATGGTGCTTTGGCACTGTTCGTTGAGCTGCTGTTGCAGGGACTGTTACATGTGCAGTCGACATTGTTGAGGGTTTTATGCTGAGTATTTTCGTGTTGTTGACTGGCCTACGCTATGCCCATTTTTGATGCGCCGTTATTCAATATTTTTCCCGTCCTGGTCCTGCTGTAATGTTTTTTCATCTGGGGCCTCAATTAAAAAACTGTGCGTAGGATCCTTACTAAAAGTGTACGTGCGCAAAAATATTGAGACTTATAAAACCGTGTGTACGCCAGAACCTGCGCAGGATTCACTTTATAAATCCCAATCAGCGGAAGATTGTGCGCACATGCGTCTCCTCCCCGAAATAACCATATTTGGAGCTTACAACGGCTAGTTTTACTATGCATATCCTCATCTGCATATCATTTGCATATGATTATTCATCCACGTGATAACATGTTTAACGGTACAAGACATTAGGAAAATATGAAATATGGATGTGCCGTCACATTACATTAATATAAATAATTTAGTAGCCTATCCTTGCCTTGTTTTTGAATAAATAAATCAAATAGTGTAAAATATATTTCAGAGAAAGTTTTTCTCAATCTTTTCCACTGGCCAAATAGTATTTTTAATTGATTTATATTTTTAATGGAAACAGATAGACCTTGTTGTGTATTATATTTGCACAATCTGCTATTATCATGATAAGCCATTATCTCTGTAGTTAAAACATTAAAACACAGCATGCCAAAGGAAAAGTGTTCAAAAGCATTGCATCAACAATACATATTTATAGGCTATTTTTATACATAGGGGTGAGAGTGGGGTGAGTTGTGCCAGTTTCTACTCAAAGTGACTTTAAAGTGAGGCCATGACAGTAATGCCTTCAACTTAAGGATGTACATATATTTCAGGATGTGGTGCATCCCTGAGAACAATAACTTTGGATCTGAAATAAATTGTTTCAGAAATATATCTTTTGGGAAAAAAGTGGTCTCGTGGCACAACTTGCCCCTGGTGCGGGGTAAGTTGTGCCTTTGGGGGAATATGTTGGGGGTAAATTGTGCCAGTGATTTCTGAAGTAAAACAGAACATTTTAATGTTATGAACTGTAATGCTATATAAAAGCAAGACAAATTCAATACAAAACTACTAATTTAATGTTTATTTAGATATTGTGACCCTATTAAACTGTTAGAATACCATAGCATGCGTTTTTCCTATATGGTAAATTGCATAGGGATTTTGTATTGAACATAACTCTGGATCACAGTGTCACAGAGACAAGAGGGCGGGCTCATTTTACTCAAACGACCAATCAGTCTCTCAGGATCATTGTGAAGCTATCAAGCCACGCCCTAGCAACCATTTAGAGCACCATAGCAACACAATTTATGATATTTGTGAATCATTTCAGGCAAAAGGGCTTTGGCAATAGATGCCTATTGACATAGAACACTGTCTGTCAATTATGTAACATATAAGAATAAAGTGACTCATTTCTAAACATCCTATTTTGACTTAGGCCACTTACAAACTTAATAAAACTTCTCTTTAATAACATAGTGCAAACTCAAAACTGAAATCAGTGTTAGCTAAATAAAACAAATGGCAGGCAGGCCTATAAGTCAAACACTGATGATGAGGCATACCCATCTCCTCACTTCTCCAGATTATCCCCTGTGAGTATGGAGGTCTAGGTGGTCTGGATCTGGCACAACTTAACCCAGGCCCTTTGGCACAAATCACCCCAGACCCACAAGTTTGAAAAACTAGCATGATCCAGCAGTTAAGAGCTAACTTCATGCTAACTGTATAGACTCATTGTATAGCCTGCTAAAGCACTAAAACTTGTGTGAAATGTTTTCAAACTTGTCTATTTGTTCAGACACTACAATCCAAAAACCTTAATCATAGAAATGTTACTTTGAAAGGAAAAAACTGTTTTTTGAGCTAAAATGTGTGTTTCTCTCATGCCATGTGTCTCTCTTCTTTGGAGGATGAGTAAAATAGGCTATATGTCGAACGTCGCATTACGAAACCGGAAAACAGAAGGCATCGCTTCCGCTTGTCATAGAAAGTGTTAACAGCCGTATGAACTGACGCCGATATCTATGGAATTTTAAGGTAATCAGCTAACCTACCTATCTCATTTTGTTATTGGCGTTTTATTCTATTTAAATATATTAACGTTAGTGTGAAGATTTTTTTTTTTTTTACTTTTAAATATCGATCTTCACATGCGAGGGACATTGGTTATGATCATCTTTGCTCGCTCCTTTTAAGTTATCTTGAGTAAAACAGTAAAAAAATGCATGAAGCACATACAAAAGACCTGAACCGGAAGCGATGCCTTCTGTTTTCCGGTTTCGTAATGCGACGTTCGACATATAGCCTATTGATTGCTTTTCAAAATTATGTGGTCACATAACCAATTTCTTCTATGGTTTTCCAAAAACAAGGGGTGGATCTACTTCCCCCCTGGCACAAATCACCCCACTCTTCCCCTAGGCTATTTTAACTTTTCAGTAAATTTCATGTAGCTAGTTTAAGTTTTTAACTCCATTAATGAGAATGTCATATTTAATCTAAATGTAATATGACATAGTTTAGTAATCAGAAGTAAAACATAGTTTAAATCATTATTTTATTTAAACTGTTATTGTGAACATGCACTGTAGCCTATTTATGATTAGGACTCATAATGAAGATTTACAGTTTTACTTCATCTGCCGTTAGATATGCGTCAGTTTCACTAAACGGCCCAACGCACTCGCTGGCGCGCGCATTTAAGGTGTGGATATTTGCTTCAAGTGATAGGCTTGGTGAGTGAAATTATATTTTATATTATCTTTCTGTATATGTATAATTTTATTTAGATTTTCTGTCTAAAAGTGACCAAAAAGACATTTAACTCCAGCTCACCATCGGTGTCGCCAATTCCCTTTGTCTCCAGAATGTGCGTACGCACGGCTCAAAGTTTGCTTAAAGGTGCGCACATTCTCCCGTCAAGTTAGTTTTTTATAGATCAAAACCTTTGGGTGGGAACTGGCGTACGTATGTTTCCAGCCCCGTTTTGTGCATACGCACGCTTTATACTGTAAATGAGACCCCTGATCTTTTGTCCCCACCACTTTTCAACACAAACTGTATAAGCCCCTGCCTGCATCGCTATCCGGCGTGCTTATATCCTTTTCACAAAGTGTGTGTGTGTTTTGTGTGTGTGTTCGCCGCTGCGTCCCACATTTTTTCCCACCACCAAAAGAGCAGAGCGTCTTTTTCAAGATGCCTCGCGTCTGTGGATCGTATAGAGCACCACTCAGCGACGGGGACCACCATGTGATCTGTGTTTCCTGCCTGGGTGAGGACCACGCAGCTCTGGCTCTCGCTGATGGCAGCTGCCATCACTGTGAGGCGTTGCCCATGGCGACTCTAAAGACTCTTCTGGCTTCGTTCACTGAAGCTGCACTTCCGCCCGCTGCAGTGCCACACCGTAAAAAGCACCGTGCTCAGCGGAACCCGGAACTTCCCTCCACCACGAGGAGCTCGCCGGCGCGACCGCCAGCTTCTCTGCCCGCTTCGCTGGACTCTCTGACTGACGATGAAGTGGAAGCCGCATCTGTGGAGGACGACTGCTGTTCTCTCCTCGCTTCGGGTAGTGAGGGATGGGCGAGCTCTGTGGACATCCACACCCCCACCGCTCGTGAACGTCGAGGGAGTAAGGCCAGCATTGAAGCATAACTAATGCGTCTGCTCACGCAGGCCGTCGCGAGCCTCGGCCCCGAAGAGCCTGCGCTTAACCGGCTGGATGGCTGTTTTCTGAGCAGTAATATGCCGATGGTGTAATGTGTGTAACTGTAATGCCCAAGACTTAGTGCCCATTCGTACACACAAGCACAGCCCTACACAATACAGGGCTTGCACACATAAAATCGACTCATGTCTATTGTGCATCACAGGTAGTGAATGTGCCCGCTATTCAGTGCCCACTAACACTACACACCGCATGTCCCACGGTTTCTGTAAAAACGAAACCAATGCACGGTCAGTCAGTTCTAATAGACAGTACTCACAGTGCTATAAATGTGCCCGCTGTCACGCACCCACATTTATTCCCAGACATGCCGAGCCCCACAGGGCTCGCCCCGCGCGAAAAGAGCGTGAAAGAGCTGAGCGCGCACAGGCTGCCCGCTCGATTAAACGCACCACCAGCCTCAAGCGCTGCAAACACATCGCCCATGTTACAGCACACGGTTGCTCTAGCGTCGCCACCATTTCGCGACCAGGGCCCAGATTTAATTCTACCCCTAGCTACTCACAGAGGCTGTTTTCCCAATCACACCCTATACCCTCATTCACTATTCCCTACATTAGTTCACTAATATAGTCCACTTGAATGAAAAGAAGTGAGTGAATTGATACACTGATGAACACCTGATAAGCAGAATCGCTGAAGGACAGAGAAACAAGACCAGAAAAAAGAGAAACACAAGAACTACAACTGACTTCCAGCCACACTGAGTGTGAAACCAGTTTACAAACCAGTGTAACATTATTTATTTCATACATGTACAAAAGTTCTTGTTGAGAATGAACAGATATTTAGCTGTTGATGTTTCATTGAAAATAATAAAGTTTGTAGTCACCATGATGGAGATCCTTGATTAAAATTAGTTTGTCTCAGAAAATCTTAGAGGAATTTGATGATGCTGTTGTGATGATGTTGATTCACTGATTTCATTCTGTGTCTAATCTTTGATTGTATTGGTATTTTAATGCATTCACAACGATTTAATACAATTGTGTTCTCATGTTATGTACACTGTTAGACCTTACCAGGATTTTTTGCTCTGCCGAATGTCTTCCACAGGAGTTGGACTATCTGTGGGTGTAGAGACCATTCTCCTGTAGGAACGTTGTTCCGTGAGAGTCTGTCTGGGCCGATATTCAGGCGCCCGGGCACGTGCACTGCTCTCAGCGAGCGCAGATTGTGCTGGGCCCAAACCAGGAGGCGTTCTGTCAACCTGTAAAGGTTTCGGGACCTGACTCCGCCCTGGCGATTTATGTAGGCCACTACTGACATGCTGTCCGAACGGACCAGGACGTGATGTCCTTTTATCCGGGGACAAAAACGCCTCAGCGCATAGTCCACTGCCAACATCTCCAGGCAGTTTATGTGTGGGAGCCTTTTCTGTTCTGACCACTGGCCGAAGAACGGTCTGCCCTCGAGCAACGCTCCCCAGCCTAAAGTGGATGCGTCCGTAGACACTACCTTCACGCTTGAGGAAGTCCCCAGGCTTACACCTGACTGTACCAGTCGGTCGCTCTCCATGGTTTCAGAGCTGAAAAGCATTCTTGATCGACCTTGAGGCGACAAAGCCACCGCGGAAAGTTTTCACCATGTGCAGAATACCCAGTCTAATAGAATACGCTGCTAAATGCCAAATATAAACACAAAATTTTAATTAAAGGGGTCATGACATGAGAAACCAAATTTTCCTTGATCTTTTGGTATATAAGAGGTCTTTGTACCATTAAAACGTCCTGCAAGTTTCATAGCTTAAGACGTCCTCCCCATTATAAACGAATCATTTATTTAATCAAGCTCTAAATACAGCTCGTTCTGGATCCATGGTAAGAAGTGACGTCACGGTACGAAGTGACGTACCAGCATTTGCATACGACCGCCTCCAGAACAAGACAACTACGCTTAAAGCGCAAGACAACTACGCTCACTTCGTATCATTGTCGCGCCCGCGCGCCGCGCGCCTCACAAGTGTTCAGTCGACGGACAGCGAGTGGGTCTGTGTACAGGGAAATTACGACGCCGCAGATGTGCTGTTCCTGGCTGTGGACAAACAACATCTTTGAATACGCTGAAAGATCCAGTCGTCAGGGAAAAATGGATGCACTTTATTTTTTGCGGACGTCCCAGTCACGGCAGTGTTCTATACATTTAAGGATGACTGTTTTGAGGAAAAAATCCCAATATGATGCTTGGCTTTGCCTGAAAACGGTTGCTCAAAGATAAGTCCGTGCCGAGTCTGGGCTCAATAACGACGACGCAAACTTACTTTTTACCATGGCTAATATAAACACATTTGTATAAGAGAATCTTGAAAATATGTCGCCTTTCTAGTAGGCCTACATGTGATAGAAAATTAAAAATGTTGCCTTTATCAATGCTGCATCTTCAAAGATGGCCTGTCTGTGCATGCATTTTTGTCCGTGGTACACCCTATCATTTCATTGGAATTAGTTAAATAATGTTAAACTGTTAGCAAATTAAGCTATAGGATAATTATGCAACAATAATCCGTTTTCAAGTGTCTCGGGTTAATTTTTTTTTATTAATTCAAAATAGTTTCACTTTCCATGTGGACACGGGCTGATCCAGTCTTCGTTGTTGTGGTGATGGTTCATTTTCCTCTGATTCCGGCTCAAACATAATAAGGTTTTATCATTGCAAGAGCCATCGCTTCGCATGCATCACCTGCTATTTAACAGTTACGCCGAATCCGCAAATGTTCTGGCTGGGGGCGTTAATAATTGATGCATAGGCACTGACGTTAGCCAATCATAACAGTGGGCGTTAACACTGAACTCTTAAAGGGGAAACACCCCCAAAACAGACTGTTTGAATCAGAGGATGAGAAACAGGGTGGGAAAAGGTCATAAATCACTACATTTTAAAAAAAAATTGGTAAAAAAAACTATAGTAATACTATAATTGCACCTAAGGGAACATAATAATAAAATAAAAAAAAACATGTCATGACCCCTTTAAATATTTGATGTTCATTTTGTGATGATTGTTATCATCAACATTGAGCTGATAAAACCTCATACTTTTTCTTGGCTTTCTCTGCAACAACCATTGTGTTACATACACACAGGTAAAGCAGCCACAGAAATGTAATAGTCTAAAAAAGTTAAAGGAAAGGGAACAAGAGCCCAACTAAAGCAAACACTGATCACCACAATGGTGACACTTCAAATTAAATAAATATCAACATCTAAACCTCTGTTAATTCTCACTAAGATCATCTGACAGCAATAGTCAAAGTGATTATGTCTAAATGAGACCATACATGATGTTGAAAGTATGTCCACAATGGCCACATTTGAACTAGTTTTAATCTTGTACGAAGGGTCCATGAACGTCTAAATCGGACGTGCAGAACACGTCAAAAAAAGACGTCATAAAAACTTAATTCTGGCTCCTCAGTGGACGTCTTATCAACGTCCGACTTTTGTGACAAAGACGTTGAAAAGATGTGTTTTGGACATAATTTTGCTTAGTGGGGGGTATGGGGTTCCCATTGCGTAAACGCAGCGGGAATTCCCTTGATAGGGAACGTCTCTGGTTACGTATGTAACCTTAGTTCCCTGAGAGGGAACGAAACGCTGCGTTCGCCTGGCATACTTCCCGCTCATTCATTGGACTGATTATACATGTGCTTCATGACGCAACACTTGGAAGTGTTCCCATTGCGTAAACGCAGCATTTTGTTCCCTCTCAGGGAACTAAGGTTACATACGTAACCAGAGACGATTTTAACACATGTGTGTGTTCAGGGACAACACATGTTGTGTAGATTTTAACACATGTAGTGTGTGTGCTCAGGGACAACACATGTTGTGTAGATTTTAACACATGTAGTGTGTGTGCTCAGGGACAACACATGTTACTGAAAAAGGATACTGCTTTTTCTAATATCTTTGACAGAAATGGCAGATTAGAGATTGGCCTGTAATTGACTAGTTTTGTAGGATCAAGTTGCTGTTTTTTAACAAGCGGTTTAATCATAGCTAGCTTAAAGGTTTTTGGTACGTATCCTAGAGACAAAGATGAATTAATGATATTAAGAAGAGGATCTATGACATCTGGAAGCATCTCTTTCAGCAGCTTAGTCAGTATAGGGTCTAACATGCACGTTGTCGATTTTGATGATTTGACGAGTTTGCAAAATTCCTCCTCTCCTATAGGAATGAATGAATCAAATTTTCCCTCAGGGAGACTACAATGCACTTCCTGATGCGATACTGTATTAGACGGTTGCATAGTTATAATTTTGTCCCTGATATTATCGATCTTATAAGTGAAGAAGTTAATAAAGTCATTACTGCTGTGTTGCTTGGAAACTTCTGGGCTTGAAGCTTTCTTTTTCTTTAGTTAAGCCACTGTTTCAAATAAATACCTAGGATTATGTTTATTTTCTTCTAATAGGGTTGAAAAATAAGCAGATCTAGCAGCTTTTAAAGCCTCTCTGTAAGCAATCGAGCTCTCCTTCCATGAAATCCGAAACACCTCTAGTTTTGTTTTCTTCCAGTTGCGCTCCATTTTTCTGGCTGCTCTCTTAAGGACCTGATGTTGTCCCTGAACACACACACTACATGTGTTAAAATCTACACAACATGTGTTGTCCCTGAACACACACACTACATGTGTTAAAATCTACACAACATGTGTTGTCCCTGAACACACACACTACATGTGTTAAAATCTTCACAACATGTGTTGTCCCAGAGCACACACACTACATGTGTTAAAATATACACAACATGTGTTGTCCCTGAGCACACACACTACATGTGTTAAAATATACACAACATGTGTTGTCCCTGAGCACACACACTACATGAGTTAAAATATACACAAAATGTGTTGTCCCTGAGCACACACACTACATGTGTTAAAACTAAAAGCTACACAACATGTGTCATTTTTAACATCCCTTTTTACAGGTTGTGTTGTTTTCACCTCATCATTTTATAAGAGCGCCGACACTCACCATCACTGTGAATGGTATGCAGTGTTTGCTATGTTCTTAAACAAACAGGCTAATGTAAATAAAAGTTATTTATGTGCAATATTTTGTCAGTTGCTGCATTTTAATTTAATTTAAAGTGCACACTCGGTTTTACTGCTATCTCTTCATGAATTTTTCTCAAAAGTAGCATTATCAATCAGGGGTTGAGGTGTGTGAATAACTGAATAATGTACAGTAAAGTGAGTCTGTCCAGTCATTGAGCTTGAAACATTGTCTTGTACTTTGTGTGCACATGCACTCTGTACTTGACTATTGATTAAACGGTTCATATTTTTGCATCTGCCCCTTTCGCTTTATTTTTTTTAAATGACAAAATGTGTGTTAAAATGACTTACACATTTATTGTGTTAAATTTGACACAATATGTGTTGTCCCTGAGCACACACACTACATGTGTTAAAACTGACACAACACTATAGTGTGTTAAATATATTAAGAACAATAACACACTGGTTGAGTTAAAAGTAACACAAAATGTGTTGTCCTTAACTAGACACACAGGTGTGTTAAGATATAACACAGGTTGTCATCCGTTTTAAGAGTGTATAGCCATTAAAGAAGGACCTCTTACCAGGCAAAATATCATTAAGCATATTAATCTATCAAATTTAAGTTTAAAATCATGTGATTTCAAATGTTGTAAAATTAACTGATGTAGCCATAGAGAGAAACTCGGATAACTTAAGCATCCCATTTATGTAAATAATTAGGCTACTTATTCATCAATAATTACTTATATTTAACAGTACTACACAGGTTAGAACATCATCTCAGTACAATATGATTATAACCCTGAGATTGGTACTACGCATGCGTCTATGACGTCACCAAAACACACCCCCATCCACTACGTATTGGACCATCCAGCTACGTCATCGTGCTTAAAGGCTGCAGCGAGGGGTAGAGGGGCAAGTCCTACCAGCGTACTGAGATGTCAAATTGCGTACTTGCTACGCAAAATGCGAACATATTAGGCTTGTTTGAGATGAGTAAAATCTGCGCAGAACCGATCACCGGTGATCACCGCGAGATGCATGCCGGTTAGGAATGTGTCCGACTGCGTTCCGCCTGGCTCTGATGTCATGCTGACGTATGTCAAAAATCTCTCGCGAGCGCAAGGCACACCTGTCGGATTCTGCAGTCGCGCGGCAGTTGCTCTCCACCGACTGCGCGGATCAAAAGCATGATGGGAAACGACTTGCTGACGACACAGCTTAATGCTCATTGGTTTAAACAACCATGATAATGTTCTCTTTTAAAATGTTTGATATTAAAACTCTGATATCATGTTTTATGTGTATAAATGATCTGTGAATATTCCCAAACTCTCTGACAGTGCGATCTCTATATGGATTATGTGATTATGTCATTAAAAAATATATATAGCCTATATAAACACATGTATTAAAGAAAAAAAAAAGATTGATAAACACGTATTTGGAATGGGATTATATAGCCTAATTATATTATATTATATTATTATAATCCCGCGATATCCATCTTTGATCTCACAGGTGTCAGATCCACTGAGAGAAGAGAGAACTGTCCGGCTTGCCTGGGCTTTTTTCACTCCTCCCCTCACTGCAGCCGCCTACTCTCGCATACATTTCAGGCGAGGCAAGGCGCATCTCAAACAAGCCTATTGGCAGCTTTGTGTCACGTGGGGCGCTGTGCTGGCTACATGCAGAAATGAAAGCAGACATGCAAGCTTGCAAGCGCTCCAGCCCAATAATATTACCCGTTGAAGGCAGCTGAAAACAGACATTCATGCGTAAAAAGTTTAAGCCGTTTGCGTTCATCCACAAGGAATGAAAATAAGTCAGAAATAAGTCAATTTGGTTATGAGTGAAAAGCGTGGTGATGAATGCTGCGTTTGAACCAGGCAAGTCATGTGAAAAATATATCCACATTGTGTGTTAAAATTCTACACAACGTGTCAAAATACAATCACACTCTATATATTTTTTTTTAATTTACAGTGAAGGTACAAAAACGGAGTACTTGACTCACATAATCTGTGATTGTGGAGTAGTAGGCCTACACATCCAAGTTAGTTTTATTTGCAGTAGACAAATATGGCTACCACATAGCCTATCAAAGTTTAAAAGCTGTAGCCTAACCCAAACAACTACTGAGTTACTGATGCTCAAACAAAAATATTACTAGCCTACCTTCCACGGTCTCCCTTAAATGCATATTACAGTTACGATAAACTAGAAAGGATAAAAAGTTACTCACCTGATTCATAATTTCTTCTCCTGAGGGGAAAATGTCTTCTGTGTGAGCTTCAACAAAATGTCCGCAGAATAATTTTACTTTCACTTTTAACAATGGCGACCTGTGAATCATATTCCGCAGTTTGACACCAGAGGCGCTGTGGTTCCTTTAAATTACTGTATTATCCAGTAGGCTGTGTTCTACATATATTATCATAATAAACCGTCCGGTGCAGACGGGAGGGGCATCTTGAACATACACATTCAATTCTATGTGCTGAATCCGAGCCTGTTATTCAGTTCATCATATTTAGGCTACTGAATAGACGGTCGACAAAATTACATCTCGATTCGAACCTGGCCAAATTGAGTGTTAGTCACAGAAACGGGCAAAATTAAAGGATTATAACTAATTTACTCCCCATCAAGTTATAAACCTATTTGAGTTTCTTTCTTCTGTTGAACACAAAAGAATGTATTTTGAAGAACGTTGGTGGCATGGTATGGTGGTCAATAGCATGGTGTCCTCATCAGAATCGCTCACTCATCATGAACATAATGCAAAATAATGATATTCTGAGGTTTTATAATAAATAGGCAAACTTACACACATAAGGACAATGATACGAATCTTGAAATGTGTTTTTTCTGATTTTATACCATTTTCTTTGATTGTGATGGCTAACTTAAGTGTAAAAATTGGTTAAATGACATAAAATGTAAATTATTTTTTAATGTGCTTATTGTCCTCAGCAAGTTATTTATTTATTTTTTTTAATTTAAAGTTATTTAAAGTTATTTGGGGGGGGGAGTTTTGAAAAAAAAATTATTCATAAAAATAGATCATGAGAACATGAACTTCATCGCTGCATTTGGAGGAATTGTAAAATCTTTTTTCTTATTAACTGAAGTAGCCTAACGCAATATTTTTTACTCTAGCTTATCTTTCCCCACACATATGAACTGTGATCATGCAATAGCGTTAACTTTACATCGCGATCAGTGTTGTGCATGAACGCGTTCATATTTTCGCCGAACGCTGAACTTTTCATACAATGAACGTGAACGAGAGCGGCGCTCACTCTGGCAGAAATGAGCAGCACGCGCAGTTCACGTTCACGCTCATTTGAAAAGTCAGGTTTTACCAGGGCTTAATCCGACATTGGATCCGGAACCTTTTTTATTGGATCCTATGGAGTCAAAATAGGGCCATATATATCTGCAAAATAAATCAATGTTTCGCCAAAAAAAATGTTTCGCAAAAAAAAAAAATGTTTGCAAAAAAAAAAAAAATGTTTTGCAAAAAAAAAAAAATGTTTTGCAAAAAAAAAAAATGTTTTGCAAATAAAAATAGAGTATTGAGAAAAAAAATGCTTTTTTGCAAGTAAAATAAAATAATTGCAAAAGAAAAGTTAACCACTGAGAGAAAAAATAAAGTTTAGCAAAGTAAAACTTCAGCAGCATTGACTGCAACACATATTTCCCTTTGCGCCGCTCCTTTAAATCCGCGTTTCTGTCATCCGTGCCTCTGCGGTGCACGCTTTCCTTTGCGCTTCCTTTTTCTTTGCGCCTCGCTTTGTGTCCCTGATTTGACGTGGGGGTGGGGTCAAGAGGTTGGGGTGTGTACAAGGGATGAAGGCGCGTCCCTCTCGCTTACGTCATCAGCGCGAGCCCCAGACCGAGTGGATCGATCGAAATGGCGGAGCAGTAGTGATGGGATTTATGGCTCTTTGAGGGGATCCCTTCCTTTCAAAGAGCCGTTCAAAAGAACGGCTCTTTTGGCTCTTTTTAAATATTTAGTCAGTTTTAAGAAGCCAGCTTGGGAGCATCTTAGTTTATCCTCACTGGGAGGAATGATGAGGTGAGATTTGTAGTCAAATAATTAAAACTCAGATATCACACACCAATAGTTGAATTATTCTGAAATATTGATT
>JARPMJ010009770.1:0-23643 GCA_033366665.1 Phoxinus dragarum
ACCTGATTCCAGCCTGATTTGCAACAATCTGCAATCCGCGACAGCCGAACCTGATATAGTGGAAGCCCTCATCAAAAAAGAACTAGATTCCGGATTCATGATCGGCCCTTTTGATTTTCCACCTTTCGAATTATTCCGTATAAGTCCTATCGGAGTAGCCACCAGAAAATTTTCCGGCAAAAAACGAATCATCATCGATCTCTCCGCCCCTCATGGAAATTCCCAACCCAGCATCAATAGCCTAATTCCTATAGATGAATTCTCACTGCACTACCACGACATAGATCAAGCAATCACTCTCATTAAAAACGCCGGTTTCGGAGCCTGGCTAGCAAAGGTTGACATTACATCAGCCTTTAAAGTCATGCCAATTCACCCAGATTTCTGGCACCTTTTCGGCATTCGTTGGCACGAAAAATACTACTTCGCTGTACGTTTAACTTTCGGCTGTAAAAGCAAGTCCCAAAATTTTTGACATGCTTCCAGAAGCACTCTGCTGGATCCTACAAAACAATCACGCAATCCCATACCTCATCCATCTCCTCGACGACTTCCTCGTCATCTCACCAAGTAATTTCCCTCCAGCAAAACACCTAACCGTCATCCAAACAGTGTTTTCCAAACTAGGAGTTCCCCTCTCTCTTGAAAAAACCGAAGGCCCATCTACATCATTGGAATTTCTTGGAATCCTCCTAGACTCTGTCAAATTCCAAGCTTCTCTCCCCAAAGAGAAAATAGATCGCATAATCACAATCGCATCAAATTTGCTGGAAGCTAACCATTGCAGCAAGTGTGATCTGCTTTCTCTCTTAGGCCACCTAAATTATGCAATGCGCATAATTCCCCAAGGCCGGCCTTTCATTTCCCATCTGCTAACACTCGCTACCTCAGCATCAGATTTAGAAAACATAATTTTCACTAAGCCAACCATGTCGGGCAGACTTGAAATTATGGATCACGTTCCTCAAACAATGGAATGGGATTACTTTTTTTCTACAACGACTTTTTGTCCCGACCTTGCGACATCACCCTGTTCACTGATGCTGCCCCCTCCACAGGTTTTGGAGGTTTCTACAGAGGACGTTGGTTTGCCTCAACCTGGCCTCCTGAGCTTACCCAATACACCTCAAACTGCCGATTCGACCGCCCTGTTCGAGCTATATCCCATAGTAGTAGCAGCCTATCTATGGGGATCCGAATGGTCAACAAAAAACATCCTGTTCCACTGTGATAATTCTGCCACCGTTCTCTGTATCAACAAGAGCCGTTCTAATGCTCCAAAAATCATGCCCTTTCTAAGACGCCTCATTTGGATCTCTGCCTGTCATCAATTCGTCATTAAAGCTGAACATATCCCAGGTCACCAAAATCAAATAGCTGATGCTTTATCCCGTTTTCTTTTTCAGAAATTCAGAACATTGGCTCCAGAAGCAGACTCCGATCCAACTCCAGTTCCACCTTATTCAGAACTCATATTCCTCTAGACCACCCCCTCAGACATCTCCATACCCTATCCACAAATACCATCTTACAAGCCGTTTCTCCCAGAACACTCCAAACCTATTGGACAGCTTGGGGTTCCTTCAAAAACTTCCACAGAGCTCACAACATGGTTTTTCCTGAGTTTTCCCTCCTCTCAATATCCTCCTTCAATCACATACCTCCATTACACCAGTTCAATTAAACCAGGATCAATCAAAGTCTACCTCAGCGGAATTCATTTCTTTTTTAAGCTCCTCCACGGCCAACAGTGCCCCAACATTTCAAATCCTCAGATATCCCTCCTCATCAAAGGTTTACAAAAAACCAATCCCCCACGTCCAGACTCTAGACAACCTTTAACCATCGACATTCTCAGTACCTGCCTAACCACTCTCCGCTCAGGTATTTTTTCTTCCAACAAAACAAGAACCCTAGACGCCATGTTCAACTTGGCTTTCTTTGGTTTCCTCAGAGTCTCAGAATTTACCACCAACTCAAACTTCAACCCATCCATCCATCCTACATTCTCCGACCTTCAAATAATAAACCATGACACCATACGCTACAACATCAAACAAAGCAAAACCGATCAATTGAAACATGGCCATTCGGTTTTCATTTTCAATTTGCCAACCCCTATCCAACCATACCAGTCCTTAAACTTTTTTCTTCACCAGAGGAAATCCCAAATCACCTCTTCTCTCGATCCTCTCTTCATCGATGATAAAAACCTCCCTGCCTCCAGACATTGGTTTCAAAAGAACCTCAAATCCATCCTCAACAATTCCGGCATCCCAACCAAACATTTCTCTTCTCATTCTTTCCGAATAGGTGCAGCCACCACAGCAGCACAAAGGGGCCTTTCCGATCACCAAATTAAAATGCTGGGTCGATGGTCGTCCCACGCCTTCGAAACATACGTTCGTTCAGATCTGCATAACATTAGACAAGCACAACAAACACTAGCATCTTTCTGAGTCCGGACCGCCTCTCCCTACTATCGCATCTCCCCGCTTACCTAGCCCCGCAGGGCGTGTATTCATCTGGATGCAGTGAGAGCTCTCCCCTTTCAGATGTGCGTGACATACCACTCCTGGAGTGGGGTCTCCCATCTGGATCGCCGTGTGGGCTCCCCATCCAGATGCATCGTAGGCTCTCCCGTTCGACTTGCTGTGTGGGCTCTCCCGTTTTGATCGCAGTGAACTCCCTATTTATACATATGAGGGGGGCTCTCTCCTTCGAAACGCAGCGGGAGCTCTCCCGGTCGAAACGCTGTATGAGCTTTCCATTCGGGCGCCGTGGGGGCTCTCCCTTTCCGAAGCGCCGTGAGATCCTTCATGTTCTTAACCATGGAGGATCCCCCGTTCGGATCGCAGTGTGGGCCCTCCTATCCGAAAAGAGGACTGGAGATACCAAGGATCGTACGTCCCTTAAGTGCGACGGGCCATTATGTCTTTATGTGATCTAAGCCCCCTGTGTCAGAAGGATGGTAGTTCTGCATTTCCATGTATACCGTAGGCTCCCTCTTGCTGCATAGGGAGTTTCGCTTCAGATACTGGTGGCCCGTTTGCCTTTAGGGACGAGGACCTCCTCCCCTGTTCGTGACATCTGGAGGCCCTATGTTCTCTAACTCCATAGGGCTCCATGTCACGGATGTGGCAGGGCGTTCTCCAACCTCGTACTCAAACTCCAGTCCCAAGATACTCCTGCAGGAGTAATTTCCGAAAGTCACTGCCGCAGCAGTGCAGCGGTGAGATGTACCCCAGGCAAATTTCCACAAGCCCATGTCGTTTCACTCCAACGAACGCAGGCACACTCTTTCAAACACAGCTCCCGCCGGAGCTCCACTCATAGCCCCACATGGTGGGCATAGTAGGGAGACGCAGTCCAGCCAGAGTTACCACAGGAGCTACGTTAAACATCACTGCCGCAGCAGCGTCCATCCATGCTCCATACAGCTTAAATTTCCACTCTTTTGGGGGGTAACATGCTTTAAGCTTTTAGACATCCTGTATTTCCCAAGTTCTTAATTAATTGATCATGTTATTCCAACTTGCTGTCCCAAATTTGATTCACTTTTTTGGGGGTATATCAGAGCTCGAGTTGAAGCTGCTTCATCGAGCCCCTCTCCAGTGGACAGCAAGCCAAATAAGTTCAACCTAATATCTTAAAGATTTTATGGGCAAACAAACTCGTTAAATGAAGTTTCTAAACGTAAGTTAGGGAGGAGTGAGCCAATCTAATCTTTCAATCATCAGCCGAGTACAGTATATAAGCAGCTGCTTACCTCTCCCCATAGCATCAGCTGTTCCAGTATCCCTCCACCTCCCCAAACTCCACCTTCATCTTAGGTACCCTGCCCCTTTTAATCATCATATCCTACATTTTAGCCACTGGGGGGTATATCAGAGCTCGAGTTGAAGCTGCTTCATCGAGCCCCTCTCCAGTGGACAGCAAGCCAAATAAGTTCAACCTAATATCTTAAAGATTTTATGGGCAAACAAACTCGTTAATTTGCATTTAAAGAGACAAAAACAGCACACTTTTGCTTCCACTCAAAAAGGGGCATTTACAGGATGAGATAATAAACTAGATTTAAAAACTACATTGAGACAAACTTTGAAGTTGGCTTGAGAAAGCCTGACCAGAAAGTTTTCAGATGTTTTAAATGCTTAAAGGTTGAAGTTTTTGAAGCAATATAGTCTATCAGAAAAACAGACAAGATAGATAGAGAGATTGATTGTAGAGTGTTGCTATGCGGTTGCTAGTGTACTTGGGGTGGTTGCTAGTGTGTTGTTAAGACACATGTTAATGTTAAGAGTGAAACTACTTCAGATATTTTCTTTTTATCCTGCAGCTGTGAATCTGTGAAGGACGATGGCGTCTGTTAAAGAGCTGCTGTTGAACTCACTGATGGACCTGAAAGAAGCTGAACTAAAGAAGTTTAAGTGGCACTTAGAGAATGATCATGAGTGTATAAAAAAGAATGACATGGAGAAAGCAGATATCTTAGACACAGTGGATAAGATGGTAAATTGTTTTGAACCAGAAGAAGCTGTGAAGATCACAGTGAAGATCCTGAGGAAGATTAACCAGAACAATCTGGCTGAGCAGCTGGAGAACAAGCACAAGCAAGGTAACATTAAATTCACAGTGACTGTAATGTGATTGACTGTTTACCAATGTAATTGTTTGACTTCAACTTTGCTTTGCTGATGTGTTGACTTATGTTAATGTGTGAAAAACACAAAGCACTTAGTTTTTGCTATCTTTTCCCCTCTTTCTTAAAGGCTCAACTGTAGACGATAGAGAAGTGAAAACTCTTTTCCCAGTGAGTGATCCTCTCTCTCACACACACTCAAGTCAAGCTGGAGGCAATGTGAAGACGTCTGCCGCTGTTGGAGCTCATTCAGAAGAGATCAGGGGTAAATAATCACTGTCTATTAGGGATGGGAACCGAGAACCGATTCTTCTTCAGAACCGGTGCCCAGTGAATCAATTCCTTGGAACCGTTAGCATGCCTGCGTATCGATTCCGCGTATCGGTTCCGCTCGTTGCAAATGTGTCATGACGTCACGCGCGCTGCGTTGTTTTGATTCAGAACGCGGAAAACATGGCAGAGGCAGAAGTTTGACGCAGAAGTATAATGAGGCGTTTAACGGGACGCCACGTTGCTTTTATATACTGTCTATGGTTGCTTTCCGACCAGCCATCGCGTGCTGTCTCACACACATTCACTCGCACACATACATACGCACTCACTCACTCTCATGCGCGCGCGCGCACACACACACACTTGCGCGCACACACACCCTCTCGCGCTCACTCACTCACACAAACGCACACATGCTCACTCACACACACGCGCACGCACATACACACTCACTCACTAGCGCTCACGCACACTCTTGCTCACTCACTAGCGCACACACTCTCTCGCGCTCACTCACTCACACACAAACGCACACATGCTCACTCACACACACGCGCGCGCACATACACACTCACTCACTAGCGCTCACGCACACTCTCGCTCACTCACTAGCGCACACACTCTCTCGCGCTCACTCACTCACACACAAACGCACACATGCTCACTCACACACACACACACACTCTGAGAAGTAGCTCACCTAGGCTATCCTTTTAGATTTGTTCTGAGGTTGCTTCAAAATTTGTGTATATGTGCTTTGGTCCTGTGTCTTCTGATCAGATATTAAAGCGAGTTAATACAAACAAACAAACAAATTTGTACTTATTCCCTCACCCAATGAGAATCGATAAGAGAATCGATAAGGAATCGGATCGATAAGCAATATCGATAATGGAATCGGAATCGTTAAATCCTTATCAATTCCCATCCCTACTGTCTATACATGGAAACAAGAGATTATATAACAGCAACCAACAATTACAGGGCCAAAAAGAACAGCAGCCGAACTTATACAAGCACATTTAACCCTCTGGGGACCAAAAACGCGCCAGCGCGTTTGCCTCGGTTTTTTTCACATAGCAGCAAAATAGACTTAAAAAACTCCCGTCATTTTTTGTCATACAGGCATAAGAAATATGAAAAAATAAGCTGTTAAATGTCTTCTTTTTTATGGGTTCACTTAAAATCGAAATAAAACATTGTGCTTTTGTAAAATAAAGAAAGTAAACAGGGTGTGCTTTATGCCTCTCCGTCTCCGTGAACTTTTTTTCAAGACCAGTCTCTAAACTTAAACAAAACTCAGCGAATACTATTCACTCAGACATGAACTATATATCTCTATAATCATTTAAGTGTGTAGTTTTAAATTATCTAATTCAAAACTAAAACAAAAATTATCTGTTTATGTAATCTATATAAAAAGAGAGAGAGATCAGCCGTTCTCATTATCGTTCTGGCAGCTCATTACTCTGCTAATGTGACACGCCCATGGAGAGCGCGCGCTATTCAAACACAGATGATCTGAAGCAACACATGCAAACCAGTCAATGCCCACAACAGCTGGACAACACACTGGCCCTCATTTATGAAAAGTGCGTACCTGCACCTGGCGTACACCCAAAACCACTGTGACTTTGCGATTTATCAATATGGACGTTGGCGTACGGCACGCTCAAATCCTACGCCAGCTCAGGAGGTGGTGTACATGTACGCACGTTTTGAGTTAGTGCTGAAATGCGCAGAAAAACAATTCCTAACACCACAAAACGCACTGACAAACTAAAGATATGATATATTATGACCCTGTAAAAAAACAACAACAGAAATTATAAACTTCAGTGTTTATTTTTGTGAGTTAAGCCCGGCAGGTGCGCACGGACTGGGTTCAGTAATGAAAGGCTTTCAATGACCAAAACATAATTCAGACTGACAAAATAATTAAAATGACATTCTTCTTCTTTTAAATAATAATACAAATAATAATAATAACAACGACATTTTTCTTCTAAATAACAATAAGTGTCATTAATAATTAAAATCATAATACTAATAAGAAGAATATTACAAATTGTCATGCAATTATTCACATCATCATCACTATTGTACACCCCATTACATGTGACGTCATGCGAAATTCAACGCTAATAGTTTCAAAACACGTGCTGTAAAATAATGCATTGTGATAGGTAATTTGCTCAACCAACCAGCAATTTAAACTGGATTTCCACCGGAGAAGTTTCTCCTCTTTGCCGTCTTCCGTGTGTCCATGGCGTAAAATGGGGGCGTGGGGGAGGCGGAGACGTGAATATATAGGGGCGTGTTAATCTAATGACGATCGTTTTCACCCGCGGCATTTATCAAGAGGCAGGTATTGCGTTCACCTGAATTTCAAAGGTACGCACAGCTTCATAAATCAGGCGTGAGAGGAGTGTAATCTTACGCCAACATATACGCCCGTTTCGACGCAAGATTGATAAATGAGGGCCACTGTGAGGAATAATAATATCATGATATTTTTATAATCCTGGAAATTTTACCTCAAAAGTGCTGGAGTAGCCTAACAACGGATCCAGCTGCAGATCATCAGTAAGTGCTTTGTTCTAATCGCGATATGAAATGGTGTCTGTAAACCGCAAAAGACTCTTTAAATTTGAATCGCGTTTCTGTGTTTGAATGAATAAACGGCACATATGCATGTTGTTTTTGTGATGAGTAATGAGTAAGAGATGA
Source organism: Phoxinus dragarum (assembly GCA_033366665.1). NCBI lineage: Eukaryota > Metazoa > Chordata > Actinopteri > Cypriniformes > Leuciscidae > Phoxinus > Phoxinus dragarum. The sequence continues at coordinate 7,646 of JARPMJ010009770.1, forward strand.
GTAAAAATCGACTGAATACATTTACATTTAGTCATTTAGCAGACGCCTTTATCCAAAGCGACTTACAACTGAGGACTACAACAAGCGAGTCATCGTGAAGAAGCAAAAATAACGCAAGAAGTGCTCAAAATATAAAGTTCTGGCATTGCTCAGAGTAGCATAAGCCAAAACAAGGGAGGGTAAAGGAGAGGTTGTTTTTTTTTTTTTTTTTATGTCAAGTGCTCACGGAAGAGATGAGTTTTCAGTTGTCTTTTGAATGTGGTCAGGGATTCTGCATTCCGGACGAGGGTAGGGAGATCATTCCACCAGCAAGGAACCGTGAATGAGAATGTTCTGGAGAGTGATTTTGTGGCTCTCTGTGATGGTACCACGAGCCGTCGCTCATTGACCAATCGCAGGCTTCTGGTAGGGATGTAGACTCGTAGGAGCGAGTGAAAGTAGGAGGGAGCTGAGCCTGTGGTCGATCTGTAAGCAAGCGTCAATGCCTGGAACTTGATGCGAGCAGCGAGTGGTAGCCAGTGCAGAGAGATGAACAGAGGAGTGACGTGGGCCCTTTTGGGCTCGTTGAAGACAAGACGGTCTGCAGCATTCTGGATCATTTGTAGAGGTTTAATTGCACATGATGGAAGACCAGCCAGAAGAGCATTGCAGTAATCAAGCCTAGAGATAACCAAGGCCTGGGCGAGAAGTTGTGTTGCATGCTCAGTTAGGAAGGGCCTGATCTTCCTGATGTTGTGCAGTGCAAACCTGCATGATCGAGCTGTCTTTGTGATGTGGTCTGTGAAGGTCAGATGCTCATCAAATGTTACTCCAAGGTTTCTGACCGACCTTGATGGGGTGATTAAAGTTGAATCTAGCTGGATAGTGAAGTCGTGCTGTAGGGACGGATTGGCAGGGAGGACGAGAAGCTCAGTCTTTGCCAGGTTGAGCTGCAGGTGATGTTCCTTCATCCACGCCGAGATGTCCGACAGACAGCTTGAGATACGTGTAGCTACTGTGGGATCATCAGGTGCAAATGAGAGGTTGAGCTGGGTGTCATCAGCATAGCAATGGTAAGAGAAGCCATGTGCCTGTATGATGGGTCCCAGTGATGTGGTGTAAATGGAGAAGAGGAGCGGTCCAAGAACTGAACCCTGAGGAACCCCTGTAGTCAGTTGATGTTCTTTGGATACCTTGCCACTCCATGCGACCCTGAAGGACCTACCTGTGAGATAGGACTCAAACCAGTGGAGAGGAGTTCCTGTGATGCCCAGTGATGAGAGGGTGGACAGGAGGATCTGATGATTCACGGAGTCGAAGGCAGCAGACAGATCCAGGAGAATGAGAACTGATGATTTGGAGGCAGCTTTTGCGATCTGTAGGGCTTCTGTGACTGACAGCAATGCAGTCTCGGTTGAATGCCCTTTCTTGAAGCCAGATTGGTTTACGTCTAGTTGGTTGGTCAGAGAGAGGAAGGATGTTACTTGGTTGAAGGCAACTCGTTCAAGTGTTTTCGCAATGAATGGTAGGAGAGAGACAGGTCTGTAATTCTCTAAGAGTGATGTGTTTAATGTGCGTTGAAATAAAATATCTTTGTATAAGCAACATATTAAACTGCAAATTAACATTTATGCCCTAATATATATTATAAAAGATGATATGTTACAGACGAAATATGAAAGACAACATTTCGTTTTGGATAGATTATAAAGTTTTTACTGCCACATCAAAACCTAATTTTTTTCCTAAAAATACACTTTTTTCAAGATGTTTCCAACTCTGAACCAATTCTGTAGAAATATTATATATATATATATATATTTATATATATATAATGTATATATATATATACATGTGTGTGTGTTGTCTTTGCATTCTTTCTTGTGGCTCAGTGACACCTGAATGAAAGGCTCATTAGTATGCAGCATTAGCAGGTCTTTGTCTTCAGGTGTGAATGAGGACATTATTCATGACCTTGTTGGATCATTCACGCCCACCTGCATATTGCCTTTCCAAACAAAAAGTGTCTTACAAAATTTAAATCAATCTATTGTTTAATGTGAACGATTAGCCCAGATGATTTTCAGGCATGTCATAGGTTTTTCAAAAAAAAAAATATCAGGGCATGTCAAAACATCTCAAGGACCCCAAAAACACCTTAGACCCCAGAGGGTTAATATCATGATGGAACAGAGTGTCTAGTCATGATTTTACGAATGGTTAAATGGTTAACAAGAGTCTTAAACTATGAATTAACTTCAAGCCTACAAGCCACTTCTACATACGCAGGGTCATTGCAATAATCCCATCCTAACCCTAATACAGTCTCATGTCTTGTTTGGTGTGCTAGATGAAAAATGGTTTGATCAAAAATCTTGTAATAATTGTGGTGGTCAGCATGGCCTTAAAGGAAGTTTACTAAAAAGGTAAACACTATTGCAGTAAGAGTGAGATTCAGCTGAATATAGTCGAAGCAGGAATTTATGAAAAACATGATCTCTTAGTCTTTGCTGTCTTTTCCCCTATTTCTTAAAGGCTCAACTACAGACAGTCAAGCTACTCCTCATGATTACACAAAGACCAGCCTCACACTGAAGGACAAATTAAAACAGGAGTGTGAGCGGATATTGGTTGGTAATTCACAGACGGGTCATAAGAAATACCTGAACGATATCTACACTGATTTATATGTGGTGGAGAATGAGACTGGAGGAAGAGTGAACGAGCACGAGGTGAGACAGATCGAATCAAATCACAACCGACTGACTGCCAAGGAGACGGCAATCCAGTGTAATGACATGTTTAAACAAAACACAAAGGTACTGACGATGGAGATCGCAGGCGTAGGAAAAACTGTCTCTGTCAATAAAGTCATCCTTGACTGGGCTGAAGGAAAAGAAAATGAGGGTATAACCTTCATTTTTCCTCTGCCATTCCGTGAGCTAAACCTGATTACAGAGAACTGCAGTCTCATGGGACTGCTTCACGAACACTTCTTTAGTGATCCTAAAGAACTGCCCTCTCTTCCTAAAGGTGATGGTAAAGTCTTGTTCATTTTTGATGGACTGGATGAATATCGCTTCCCTTTGAGCTTTAAAGAGGGTGGCAGATTTACAGATGTAAATGAAAAAACAACAGAGTACGATAATAACAAGCCTCATCAAGAAACACCTTGTTCCCTCTGCTCTCATCTGGATCACCTCCAGACCAGCAGCAGCCAGTCTGATACCCCGAAACTACATTGATCAAGTGACAGAGGTGCGAGGATTTAACAATGAGCAGAAAGAGCAATACTTCAGAAATAACAGCAGTCCTGAGGTTGCTGGAAACCTCATCAGTCACATCAAGAAATCCAGGAGCCTGTACATCATGTGCCACATCCCGGTCTTCTGCTGGATCTCTCTCACTGTTCTCCAGCCTCTACTGTCTCGAGAGAGCAATGACAAAACACCCACAACTCTCACAGGGATGTACATAAGCTTCTTAATTTCTCAGCAGCAACAGATGAAAGCAAAATACTGTGATGGCCCTCAACCTAAAGCCAAAGTCAGGTCTTTTGATCAGATTATTCTGAAGCTTGGGAAACTGGCCTTCCGACAATTGGAGAAAAGAAACCTGATTTTCTACACAAAAGATTTTGAGGAATGTGGACTAGATGTCAACGAAGGGTCTGTGTTCTGTGGGTTATGCACTCAGATATTTCAGGAAGAAAAGGTTTCAGAAAGAAGTGTTTACAGCTTCGTACATCTCAGCGTACAGGAATTCCTTGCTGCTCTTTATGTGTTTATGATGGGCAAAGATCAGAAAACAAACCTCTTTCTTCAGTCCTGGAAAGAAAAACTGACATGGAAACTGTCCAAAAAGCCACTGTTTCAGCTTCATAAGGCTGCAGTCAACAAGGCTTTACAGAGCGAGAATGGAAACCTGGACCTTTTCCTTCGGTTCCTCCTGGGTCTCTCACTGGAGTCCAATCAGAGTGACCTGGAGGAACTACTGCCAAAACTGAAACTCAGAACAGAGGACATGAAAGTCACTGTTGACTATATCAAACAGAAAATAGAGAAGGAGGAATCAGTAGAGAGGACCATCAATCTCTTCCACTGTCTGAGTGAACTGAAAGATAACTTTGTGGAGGAAATCCAGAAGAATCTGAGCTCAGGAAATCTTTCAGCCGAGAATCTCTCCTCTGCTCAGTGGTCTGGTCTGGTGTTTGTGCTTCTGATGTCAGAAGAGACTCAAGAGATGTTTGAACTGCAGAAATACAGAAGATCTGATCAAGCACTGATGAGACTGCTGCCAGTGATCAAAAACACCAGAAGAGCACTGTAAGAGTCTCCTTTACATTAATTTATAAACACTGTTAGTCTTTTGTAATTGCCTTCATTTTAAATGGGTGACTTGCTGGCCTAGACCGTTCAGAAAAATGAACAAGAAATGTGAGTGAAAATAAATGCTGGTTTGATGTTTTATGAAGTGATAATTGTTTTAGCTTTGCTTAATTCACTACAGTTAAAGATTTTTTTAAGCTCCAGATTATGAACGCTAATAAGCATTACTACTGCTCTTTATTTTGATCTCTACACAGGCTACACAGCTGTAATCTCACTGCTCAGTCCTGTGAGAGTTTATCATCAGCTCTACAATCCTCAAACTCCTTCCTGAGAGAGATGGACCTGAGTAACAATGACCTGCAGGATTCTGGAGTGGAGCTTCTTTCTGATGGACTGAAGAGTCCAAACTGTCAGCTGGAGATACTGAGGTGAATGGTTTTAAAATAATGAACTATGCTATAATCAGAGGCTGATTTAACCAATAAACACGCTTAGCACCCCAAGAGACGAAACATTAGCAAGAATGTGATATTTTTCCATATTTATACAGACGTATGACCCACATGGACTGCATAAGTTTAAGAAAAATATTGTTTGGGGTGAGGGCAAGGGAATGGACTGTATGAAGATTGAATTTTCAAAATGGCTTTAAACAGTTACTAAACCTGTAAAATGTTTCTATTGTATGGACGTAAAATAATGCCAAATGTTTTTGAAATAAAAAGCCTGTTGAATTGCACTACTTGAAAACAAATATGCATTACATTAAACATGCTTGCATTTTAATGTATTGTATTTTTAGGACTTGCATTTTTATGGGCTGAAATTCAACATGCTTGTATATTTAAGCTGTGAATATTTCAATTCAAAACATTTCAAACACATTTTCATTAATACAAATTAAATAATCCATATTCACATTTCATATTTCACTTCCAATATTTAGAACAGGAGAGAGGCCGCACTATGCATAAATAGTCTTTTTATTCTGCAAATAAAAAGACTATTTATGCATAGTGCGGCCTCTCTCCTGTTCTAAATATTCCAATTATTCAGGCCAGCACTCTTAAAGTTTACTTTAATCACTGAGTGAAGCCCGCTCCTATTCCCATTTACTTATATTTCACTTCCAAAAAATGTCAAACTGTTTAAAAATACAACCTTATAATATTCAACAGGCAATTTTTGGTCCATTTTATTTCGCTTTACAAATTAGCTTCCACAAATTCAGTGGTTCAAATTCGACAGTAAATTCAACATTGACATCCAGGAACTGCAGGAAAAGCAGTAGATTACCGAGCATAATCTCCATCTGCTGTTAGTCGACCTCACCAGCAGGGGGTGGTATGTTTAATTCAGTGTCTTCACTGTGTAGCCTACATGCATCTTTCTCTACCGTGAACGAGATTATGTTATTCCCCCGATGCTGATGTACAGAACAAATGTTACATTTGAGTTAGACATGACATGTATTCAGATTGTGGACAGAACTAGGAATTTTAACAACAAAAAGCCTTGATGAACTTCAAGCTAGAGTGGAAAACATCAAAGTACCTTATGAGGTTGGAAGAATTCCCTCACGGATTTCATCTGGCTTTACAGGATTTACAGCAGATCAGTGGAAAAACTGGACAACCATTTACTCACTGTTTTGTCTGAAGGGGCTTATCAACAACAGACACTATGACATGTGGTTTGACTTTGTGCAGGCTTGCATCATACTCTGCTCCAGAGTCATATCCATCAATAGACTGGAAGTAGCAGATGGATACCTGCAGACATTTCTCTCAAAATTTGTCGAACTGTTTGGCCCATTGCACTGCACCGCCAACATGCATCTACATCTTCATTTGAAAGAGTGCATGTTGGATTACGGACCAGTTTATTCTTTTTGGTGTTTTTCATTTGAACGTTTTAATGGAATACTGGGAAAGTTTAATAACAACAATAGGAGAATTGAAGTCCAGATTATGAGGCAATTTCAGCAGAGCCAACAGCTTCATATGCCATGGACATGTGAATATGGTGCTGAATTTGCCAGTATTTTAGGAAAACAAATGGTTGGGACTTTGTCATGCAATGACACAGCTGATATGCTTTATGTGAAGCACAGTGTTTTGGTGTCAGCAGAAAGACTTCTCTTAGAAAACTGTACAGTGGTGCCTCTCTCTCCATTTCACCAGATCTTGGATGAGCCTGACAGACATGCAATGTTAACAATGTATCATCAGATGTACCCTTGTGTCACTGACATTGACCGTTTTGCAATGACATGCAAACGGGTAACATATCTGAATGTAACTTACTCAATCGATGGATCTAGAGCAGAAAGGTCAGCATATGTATACGCTAAGTGGTGTGGAAACACTAACAGTTTTGAGGAACCCATCCTTGACCCTCTAGCAGAACTACGACCAGCCATTATAAAGCAGTTTATAGTTGTTAATGTTGTGTCCAAAGGTACTGCATTCAAACATGTTATTGCGCAAGTTTCCTGGCTTCATCCCCATCCGGACAGACATTTTTATGGAAAGCCAATAGAAGTTTGGAGCTTGCAGGGAACAGACATGTCATACCCAGCATCATTTCTGCCTGTTGAGCGCATTGCTGGGAGATGTGTGGTTAACACATCCACTGTGCATTTAAGCAAGACCAAAGAAAAGGTAGTCATGTAGTCATGCCACTATGCACTGTGGTTGAGCTCTAGGAGACTGTGATGTTGTTTGCATGGAATGCACATTTTACCTTTGTGGCAAAGCCTGATTAAAACTAATTGTTGAGATAAATTGTTTTGTGTATCTTTTTTACATAACATTGGTCAATGCAAAGTTTCAACATGCTGATGTGTTTTGACATATACAAACAAAATCACTATACGTTCGTACTATTACTAATAGTGTCAATTTGACCCTCATAGGCAGCTATTCAAAAGAAACTGTACAGACACAAAATAAAAACATTTATTTTATGTATGGCAGGGCACTTGTGATGTGAGGTGTGCCCATCCAAGTGTGAGAGCAAAACCAGCACCTTGTGTGAAGTGCAAGAAATTCATATGCAGAAAACACACACTTACTGTTTGCTCATAATGTCAAAAGTAACTTCTTGACTTTATGAAATGAGTCTACAAAAGTTGAGCCAATTTAGGAAAATTAAACATTATTTTTATTATACAGCTAAATTTAATTGTTCAGTTTAGATGTTCTAAGCATAAAATGTAAAAAAAAAAAAAAAAAAATTTAAACGTAAAAAAAAAAAAAAAAAAAACGCATACTGTTATTCAATAATAATCCAATTTTGTCAAAACAAAACTGTTTTTAAAAAAATGGTTAAAAAAACATTTTTCTAGATTGTTCATTTTTTTTTATTTATTTTTTTATGTTTGACAAATGTTGATATTAAAAGTTTACAATTTGTACCTGAATCTTTGTTGTTTTTCATTGTGTGATTTTTGAGGAATTGTATTGAATCCAATTAGGGTCAATTTGACCCGCTCCATAAAGGCTTTACACAGAAATCAAACGTGGCTTAGAAAAATGTCACTTGGGATAAAACTCCTGCTACCCTGATTTGCATTTGTATAGCTCACATTTACATGTTAAAGCCTACCCTAGAATTAGGGGAAGGGGGGTCATGGGGGGACAACTGCCAAGCAAGGCCCACGTCAATTTCTGACAATTCACGGCAGTTTTCGGTGTTGCCTGCAAATTGCCGTGTGCAGTCGTAAACCTGAACTTCCACGACAATCTACAGTGCCGCTTACTGACGAAAATCCCACTTTTCATGCAGTGTATATTTCTCTTGGTTGTTTAGTTGCCTTAACTTTATATCGCGGCGATGTCCTGCGTGGGTTTCCCTCAATAATTCAGGATTGCTGGACATATAAATGAATAAATGTAAATATAAAACACTTAGCTTAATGCACTAATACAGTGATATAAAAGACCAAACTCGCACCTTATTGAGAAGGCTGTACTATAGCTACAGGAAAGCTGATGGACTCAGAATATGAACTTAACGCGCAAAGTTTCACGCTAAGCGTTTCCCAGTCGTATATGGTTATAAAGTTGGCTTGACGTTGGACATTCATGCATTTAGGGGCCGTCTCTAAAGTTACATAAGACATTGGTATACACATTTCTAACTTCAATAGCATTGGAAGAGAATGACTTGCAGTCATAAAAACAACTGTAAAGGGTTCATGTAGGTGTCAGGCATGATGCACACCTTTTACATTTTTTTATATTTATTCAAATAAATAGAAGTTTGCTATTGACGTTAGAAATGTGTATACCAATGTCGTGTAACTTTAGAGACGGTCCCTAAATGTGCGAATGTCCAACGTTAAGCCAACTTTATAACCAGGTCCATATATCACTGGGAAACGCTTAGAATATGAACTTAACACGCAAAGTTTCACACTTGAGTCCATCTGCTTTCCTGTAGCCATATAGCACAGCCTTCTCAATAAGGTGCGAGTTTGGTATTTTATATCACTGTATTGGTCCATTAAGCTACGTCCAGCAATCCTGAATTATGGAAACCCTAGTACTGCAGCACATCGCCGCGATATAAAGTTAAGGCAACTAAACAACCAAGAGAAATATATGTCTAACTCAAATGTAACATTTGTTCTGTAAATCAGCATCGGGGGAATAACATTATAATCTTGTTCACGGTAGAGAAAGATGCATGTAGGCTACACAGTGAAGACACTGAATTAAACATAAAAACAGCCCTCATAATAATCACAAATACACTTACATTTCTATAAATCAGTGTTAATGAATGAATGGCTTGCTCTACTGTTGCTCTGGTCTTCGTCAACAACATGCGCTTGCACCCCCTGCTGGTGAGGTCGACTAACAGCAGATGGAGATTATGCTCGGTAATCTACTGCTTTTCCTGCAGTTCCTGGATGTCAGTAGCCATGTTTCCATTACCCTTCAAATTGCGCAAATTGAAATTGAAAATACGCACAATGGAAACACGTCAATTTTGCAAAAACTCTCAATATTTGCAAAAAAGTTTTTACGCTCGCATGAGGTGGTTTTTCAGGCAATACGAAAAAGGAATATTTCGCAAAACTGCAATGGAAACCATTTTTGCGCATTTACAGTCACCTGAAGACGCGGTGTGTTTGGAGTCCGTGTACGCAAATAATAATAATAATTATCATCATTATTATAACATTTATTAGGCTACATATTTAGAAGACGCTTTTATCCAAAAAAGGAACAAAGCAATTCGACAAATGTCATTCATAATACGGGTTAGACAATAATAATAAGATTATCACAAATAAACACAAGATTTTGACGCATATCCAATGGTTTGTAGTGTGGAGTGTGGAGCGCGTGGCACGGAGCCGCGGACGCGAACAATTGCATTTCCCTATCAACAGTGGAAACAACTTAAAATACTCTTATCATTTCTGGTCATACAGAAAATAATAATACATTATTCGCAACTACTTTTATTTGTGTAAACTCACAAAAACAAGAAAACGTTGTGCTTTTGTAAAATAAAATAAAACAATCAGGCGCGCTTTCATGATCTCCGTGAACTGGAGCGCGAGAACTGAAACTAAATATAGCCTATGTAGGCTAAAGCTTGAAATGTCCACTTTAAAACGAACAAATTCGAATCGAAAGCTAATACATTCTGATTATGTAATGCGTATGAAAGGTGCATTTCTCTCTAAAAGCACATCTGCTTAACAGCGGAGATGGAGATGTTTCTAGCCGACTTAGAAAACAATAGTTTATTAATAATATTAATGGCTCTTCTCATTCAGCACTGCGGGAAAAATATCAATTCCAGGTTCTAATTTGGCCTTAGAAAACCAGTAAAATCGACATGTTTTCCATATTAGTTTGTGAATATTTAAAATGTTTAATAAAGGGGCAAAAAGTCATTAAACAAAAATCTGACAATTCGTCGATATTTACTTTTTTTGCACAGCAGTTGGTGAAGCCAGTTCAAATAAAAAAATTTGGGTTTAACTTTGCGTTTTAAAAAGATAACAACCGTTAATTTTTCGTTTTTCAATTACGGGTTAAAAAAGGAAAAACGAATGGACACAAAAGTAGCCTACATATGGATCGTTTGGAATACGAGACAGAGTTCTTTATTAAATTCATAAAAGAAACCATAATTAGCCTATACAGGAATAGCCTACTGGATTCTAAACCTCAAAGAAATGCCACAATCAAAACCTCGGAGCAGAAATGAGGCCGCAACACCCAGAAACTCCTTATATGTGTCGCTCGCAGTATAAGGGTCTTTCCCTGCCATTTAATGCTTGGATAATGTGTGTGAAAATAAATGCTGGTTTGATGTTTTATGAAGTGATAATTGTTTTAGCTTTGCTTAATTCACTACAGTTAATGGTTTTTTCAAGCTCCAGATTATGAACGCTAATAAGCATTACTACTGCTCTTTGTTTTGATCTCTACACAGGCTACACAGCTGTAATCTCACTGCTCAGTCCTGTGAGAGTTTATCATCAGCTCTACAATCCTCAAACTCCTTCCTGAGAGAGATGGACCTGAGTAACAATGACCTGCGGGATTCTGGAGTGAAACTTCTTTCTGATGGACTGAAGAGTCCAAACTGTCAGCTGGAGATACTGAGGTGAATGGTTTTAAAATAATGAACTATTCTATAATCAGAGGCTGACTTAACCAATAAACACGCTTAGCACCCCAAGAGACGAAACATTAGCAAGAATGTGATATTTTTCCATATTTATACAGACGTATGACCCACATGGACTGCATAAGTTTAAGAAAAATATTGTTTGGGGTGAGGGCAAAGGAATGGACTGTATGAAGATTGAATTTTCAAAATGGCTTTAAACAGTTACTAAAACTGTAAAATGCTTCTATTGTATGGACGTAAAATAACGGCAAATTTTTTTTGAAATAAAAAGCCTGTTGAATTGCACTACTTAAAAAAATATGCATTGCATTAACCATGCTTGCATTTTAATGTATTGTATTTTAAGGGCTTGCATTTTTATGGGCTGAAATACAACATGGTTGTATATTTAAGCTGTGAATATTTCAATAAAAAAAAAAACACATTTTCATTAATACAAATTAAATAATCCATATTCACCTTTCATATTTCACTTCCAAAATATTCAAACTGTGTAAAAATACAACCTATAATAATCAACAGGCAATTTTCGGTCAATTTTATTTCGCTTTACAAATTCGCCTCCACAAATTCAGTGGTTCAAATTCGACAGTAAATTGTCAAGATTGAATATGACAATCTTCAGAGGTTAGGGGTTGCTGTTTCTAGATCAGGTTGATTCATGAGTGGCTCAACAGGTAGATCTATAGATAAACTCATCTTTCAGGCATTTGACCGACCGGGTTGACACTTCAGCGTGAGAAATCGGGGGTGTGGCTGTGAGCGTATGAAACCAATCAAATGCGTGTGTCTCACGGCCAATGTGTGAGAGTTGGCAGCTCTGCTTACATGCTCTGTGTTTCAGAGTGAAGCATGGCACTGTATATTCATTTACACACGAGTAACTCATGATCCTGTGTTTTCAGTGTGTCAGAGCCTCTCAGTTCACAGAAAATCAGTGGTCTCAAACTGAGCTGCAGGAGGGTCACTGTCCTGCAGAGTTTAAATCTAACCAGCTCTGCCTGGAAGTTTTTAGTAATTCGGATTACTTTGATTAGCTGGATCAGATGTGTTTAATTCGGGTGGAGCTAAACTCTGCAGGGCGACCTGCAGTTTGAAGCTGCGTTCCAGTCCACTTTTAGACAAGCACTTGTGAACTTCCCGAAGCACTTCCCCTCTGGGGAATCCCTGACGCCATTTTGAAGAAAGTTCCACTTCGTCAAGTGTACGAGGGAAGTTTATATGGGGTGCTTCTCAATTCTTATTTGTGCATCCTCGTTTCCTTTCCTCGCTTCCTCTCCTCGCGTCTCAGCTCCACCCCTTGGAGGACGCGGGGGAAGGCTGCAAGGAAAGGAAATGAGGACGGAGGAATCGAATGAAAGCTTTTTTATACATTGGAATGCTTGATCACTCAAACGTCACTTTACAGCGTCATCAGCAGCGCTCAAAAGATCTGCCCTTATGTTGTGGAAGTTTGGTTATTTAAGAAATTCATAATAAATAATAATAAAGCAAGATACCCTGTTGAAATATGTGACATGTGGTTTATATAAACTGCAATAAAATTATATAGCTATAAAATTATTGTGACCGATGTGAAGGGGGAGGAGAATTTACACATGCGTCACGTTAAGTCAATAAAACACTTCCGCATAGGATACACCTGTGTATCCTCGCTCATAGCTCCTCTGGAAGCCTCCTCGATCCTCGCCTCCTCACGGTGCAATTAGAGAATTGAGATGTCCTTCAAGATGGCTGAGCTCCATCGGTTTCCGGGTCATAGGATGGAGGACGAGGAGACGAGGAGGGATATTGAGAAGCACCCCTTGACAGACCCTCACTCCCTCGATTTTGACAGAGGGAGCAAGTCCATCTCATATGTACACTTCAGGCAGCTTCATATACCACAATGCAACACGAGTGTGACGTCAACGCATATTGCATTTAATTTACCCCACCACAAACAATACTTATGATATATACATTATTTTAAAATAAAAATTAAACTACTCAAACACACCTATATACATATAGAATGCTGCATTAAACAATTTTGTAAGGGTAAAAAATAAATAATAAATCAACCCCATAGTGGAATCTAAGTGAAGGGCTTCCAGTTCCAGTTCAGCCGATTGCAAAGGTTCCGCCTGTAGTGGGCACTCATGCAACATAAGCAATGACGTACATCCGAGTGAACGAGACGGAGGGAAGTTAGCGAGTGAAGGGCATGACAATTTTGGACTGGAACGCAGCCTGAGTCCCACTGCAGTAAATGCTACTCCACATGAACTCCTGCAAGTGAGTTTGGGCCACTCATACTGTAACATGGATCTGAAAATGTAACAATTTTAATCCCAATGTTGTAATGACCAATTGTTTATAAATCATCTAAAAAATTAAGAAGCATAAAGGTGTGTCATTGGTGTTTTATTGTAATTAGCTCCCTAAAATAAAAGCTTTAGTTATTTTAACAGTCGGAAAAGGGTGGCTTGCTCACTTCAGGTTGGTGGAGAGTTCCTGCCTCAAGTGGAGGAGTTTAAGTATCTTGGGGTCTTGTTCACGAGTGAGGGAAGGATGGAACGGGAGATTGACAGACGGATCGGTGCAGCTGCTGCAGTAATGCGGTCGTTGTACCGGTCTGTCGTCGTGAAGAAAGAGCTGAGCCGCAAGGCGAAGCTCTCGATTTACCGGTCAATCTACGTTCCTACTCTCACCTATGGTCATGAGCTTTGGATCATGACCGAAAGAACAAGATCCCGGATACAGGCGGCCGAAATGAGCTTTCTCCGCAGGGTGGCTGGGCGATCCCTTAGAGATAGGGTGAGGAGCTCGGTCACTCGGGAGGAGCTCAGAGTAGAGTCGCTGCTCCTCCACATTGAGAGGGGTCAGCTGAGGTGGCTCGGGCATCTGTTCCGGATGCCTCCTGAACGCCTTCCTGGGAAGGTGTTCCGGGCACGTCCCACCGGGAGGAGACCCCGAGGAAGACCTAGGACACGCTGGAGAGACCATGTCTCCCGGCTGGCCTGGGAACGCCTCGGTGTCCCCCGGAAGAGCTGGAGGAAGTGTCTAGGGAGAGGGAAGTCTGGGTGTCTCTGCTTAGGACTGCTGCCCCCCCGCGACCCGGCCCCGGATAAGCGGAAGAAGATGGATGGATAGTTATTTTAAATGTGAAGATATTTGACTTCCGGCATGCAGTTGAGTGAGTGAGGCGCATCCAGGAGCTGCTCCGTAAATTAAATTTATTTTCAATAGTCAACGGGAACATTCAATATCCTTAATACTTTAAGATGACGTCTACAATAGTATAGAACCTTTGAATGATAGCTGGAGCTTGTCATTATCGCTGCAATGCCTAAATCTAAATGTGCTTCTCCTGCTCCTGGTGAAGCTGACGACGCCGGGTAACATGGCTGCTTCAGGGTTAACACCAGATCTTTTAAAAGAGATGCTTACCACAACAATTCGTGAGTAAATCGCCTCTCTAAGGTCTGAGTTCCTCGGTGAAATGCACGCCTCTACAGCTGCCCTTTAAGCCACTTTTTCCAGTCACGGCTACAAAATTGAAGACAATGTAACTTCGATGAACAGCGTGGATGAAAGGCTCGACATTTTAGAGCGCAAATGTCAGTCACTGGAAAGGGATAACGAGGAGTTAAAGAGTAAGGCGGAGGATCTTGAAAACCGTTCGCGCCGGAACAATCTCCGTGTATTAGGTATCCCCGAGAATGTTGAAATGTTCAAGCCCTCTCATTTCATGATATCATCATAGACTACCTCAGACGCTGGAGATTAAGCCTGCACATTGGTCCCTCGCACCCAAACCCCGATCCAGCGCACCACGAGACCCATGATCATACGCTTTCTTTGCTTCTGAACCAGGGAAGAAATTTGACATTTGTCACGCGAGCATGGAGAGTTGCTCTATAAAGATTCCAAGATTTTCATCTTTCCAGACTTCTCTGCAGAACTCAAGAAGCGGCGGGATCAGTTTAAGTTTAACTACACGGAGCCGGAGTCAAATTCAGAATACTGTATCCCTGCAGACTTCTCCTTTCATTCGACGGCGAATCACACAGTTTTGAAACCCCCAACGCCGTTTTTACGTTCCTTACCACCGTGGTTAGTCCCAAACAGTCAAGCAAGGTATAGCTGCTGTGGTTACAGGTAATGACAGATTATTTTTGGACAATGTTCCAGTCGGGGGCAGTAGGCTTACGTGAGCGGAGTCGTATAGGTAACATCCTTTTGCGCCCTGATTGGTCATGTCATTAAAGATCTATGTTGTATCAGACTCTATTGACTTTTTGCATTATTTGCATTTACAGACCATGAAACTTTTCATTATTTACAATTTCATATGTGGTCTGTGAACTGTGGTTTGTTTCCCTATTTCTTAATATATTTACAATTAGTTACGGAGCTCTCTCCGAAAGAGATAAAGTTTGTGTTGTGTGATAATGGGTAATGTTCGTACTAATGTAGTACATGTTTTTTTTTCCTTTTTTTCTTTCCTTTTGCGTTTTCAAAATTTCATAATTTATATTTTTGTTGTTGTCCACTAGCTTACTCAATGCTCAGACAGGTGGTTCATGTGTTCATTTTACCAGTTGGAATGTCAAAGATTTAAACAATGTAATCACACGCAGCAAGACGTTGTCACTTTTAGAACATTTAAATTCTCATATTGTTATTTTGCAAGAGACCCACTTAAAAAAACTCAGATCATGCCACAATTTGTTAGAAATGGAATAGAAATTATCATTCTAAGTTACTCAGTAAATCTAGAAGGGGGGGGGCAATTATTATCAACAAGTTTTTTCCGTTTTCTCCTTCACAAACCTTAGTTGATTCCAGTGGATGGTATGTTATTGTTTCAGGCCTTTTTTATGGTTTAACCATGACTCTGGCTAATATATAAGTACCAAATTACGATGATGAAAATTTTATTCAGAAAAACATTCTCTCTACTCCCTGACCTAAACTCACAGTATCTTATTATGTGAGGTGATTTTAATTGTTCTCTGAACCCTTCTCTAGATTGTTCAC
>JARPMJ010009771.1:0-23622 GCA_033366665.1 Phoxinus dragarum
GGTCTTACCGCGGGGTCCCATCCAAGACTCGATGTAAGTGTTAACTCTGTGGTTAATGGCCTCCATCTTCAACCTTCAAGACAAAACCATAGGAAGATTATTATCACACACACACACACACACACACACACACACACACACACACACACACACACACACACACACACACACACACACACACACACACACACACACACACACACACACACACACACACACACACACACACACACACACACACACACACGCTTGTCTGTAAAAATACCCTGCCATAATAGGTAAATATTGCAAAAAAAAAAATGTAATTAAATATGATTAAATAATCTCCGTCGTATTGTCTTAATGAAAGTCGATGTGAGAAACCTTTACTCTCTGCAGATACTGTAATTGGCTACAACTGCTATTTGCCTGAGGAGGCAGTTCATCTGATTGGAAACACCGTGAGATCTATATCAAATATATCCAGATATGGCTGAAAAATATCAAGGCATATATTCTGTATCTACAGCATCAGCCAATCAGAACGAATAGAGAAACCTCTCAGATCCGAGTGTGAGTTCAGGACACAGTCGCCTGAAAAATGTATGTGCATAAAATATTGCAGCTCATAAATCAAACGGACTTTCTGAGATGTAATATTTCTAAAATTAAAAAATGCATGAGCTTCTACTTTGGGAAACAGCAGTTGGTCATGTTGAACAGCGGAGATGAAGATGAAGATGATGAAGATGATGTCACAGGCTTTACTGTACTGATGAGTGTCTATTATGTATTTAATACTGCTCATATTGATAAAACACTGCTCAGTGTTATTAAAGCATCACTGAGATACTAGTTCTTATTAATATTTTGAATGTTTTTCATTTAATATTTTAGGTTTTCATTTTAATTGTAGTAATTTTGTTGTGTTTTTTGTCATTTTTATTATTATTTTTATTAAACTTTTTATATATTTATATATTTTTTATTATAATATTTTAGTACATCACATAAAAATTAAATGACAAATGGTGCTTTGGAAACTAAGGGTTATTATTAACTAAAATTATTACAAAAACATATCTTGAAATAATGTTGGAGTAAAATAAAATATAAATATTAGTTGAAAAGGTATTGCCTTGGCAATAAACTGAAATAAGTTTAAGTTGAAGCACTAAAATTAGTAACTATAAATAAATAAAACTAAAACTGAAATATAAACAAATTACATCTAAATAGCAATATTTAAAAACACTAAAAACTAATAAAATGACAAAAGTACATAATGAAATTTGATAGAAAACTAAAATTAAGAGAAAAAATTTAAATATAAAATAAAAGTGAATTCAAATTATTAATAAAACTAAAATAAAAACTAAAACAACACTGAAAAATTAATTTATTTCATATATAATTAATTTTATTTAAGTTAAAGTGTTTTATTGTTTAAGCTTTAATGTACACACACACACACACACACACACACACACACACACACACACACACACACACACACACACACACACACACACACACACACACACACACACACACACACACACACACACACACACACACACACACACACACACACACACACACACACACACACACACACACACACACACACACACACACACACACACACACGTGAAACTCGAAAATATTAGAATATGGTGCAAAAGTTCATTTATTTCAGTAATTCAACTTAAAAGGTGAAACTAATATATTATATAGACTCATTACATGCAAAGTGAGATATTTCAAGCCTTTATTTGTTATAATTGTGATGATTATGGCTTACAGCTTATGAAAACCTTTTCACAATATTCTAATTTTGAATTTGGGGTTTTCATAAACTGTAATCCATAATCATCAAAATTATAACAAATAAAGGCTTGAAATATCTCACTTTGCATGTAATGAGTCTATATAATATATTAGTTTCACCTTTTAAGTTGAATTACTGAAATAAATGAACTTTTGCACCATATTCTAATTTTTCCAGTTTCACATTATATTATATACTATAATAACCCACGGATAACAGTGAACACACTAACAATAAATATTAAATCGACTTGAACATGTTTCCAGCGGCGCTCGAGTCTTCATCTGAAGAATGTACAGATCTAGTGTTCAAGGCTGAAGAGGAAGAGGAGGGACGGCTTCATCTCGACTCCTGAAGGTCCTTGAGTTTAGTTGTTAAAGCATTGATTGTCTGAATGCCTCCATTATGCTAAATACAGTGACATCACAACAATCGCTATGGCAACACGTATTCAGCCGCGCGGATGAAGACGCGTCTCTCGCTGACACCGAAATCCAGACGCAGCTTCACCAGTCATACACACTTCAGCTTCGGCTCCGTCACCAAACACGCATGCAGTCATGTTTATTAAAGCGGTTGATTATGATTTGACTTTTCTAACTGTAGTTAGTGTGTATTGTTGCTGTTTGATCATAAACAACATCTGCAAAGTTACAACGCTCAAAGTTCAGAGCAAAGGAAGATATTTGCTTTTAAAGAAAAGAACTACAAAAAACGGCTGGCAGGAACTACACGACATTCCTCCCGGTTAGTGACATCACCAACCCTAACATTTACATAAACCCCGCCCCCAGAACACGATTTATAGATTATCATGACGGAATATGCTAATCAGTGACTAGAAGATAACTCCACATAATCTGCATAAATTCATCAACTAACATTCAGAAATGTCCTGTTCTTCTACATGTTGTCTCTTCTTCTGGAGTCTCTCCATCATTGTCTGACTCCGGTTTCAACATAAAAGGCTAAAAGTTTTTGAAATGTTCAGTGCATGTGTGTGTGTGTGTGTGTGTGTGTGTGAGGAGGTAATCGAAGCTCCGCCCCCTGTGCCGGGAGCAGCAGCTCATTTGCATTTAAAGGGACAGACACAACGGTGTGTTTTTGCTCACCCTCAAAAAGTGAAACTTTAACATGCGATATAAAAATATCTGTGGGGTATTTTGAGCTAAAGCTTCACACACACACACACACACACACACACACACACACACACACACACACACACACACACACACACACACACAGAGAGAGAGAGAGACTTATTTTACATCTTGTGAAAAGGGCATTATACTACCACTTTAACACAAATGTAAATAAGAGTATTTTTACAGACTAATGAAAAATGCTGATCTGTTATGATATTTCATTGCACTTTTAAGATACATTTTTTTTTTTTTTTTGGAGCTTGACAGACTTGGTCAATGTGAGCTTGTAGATGCATGTAAAGAATTCGACCACATTTGCGATAATACTTTACGAAGGCACAGAGGAAATGCTGATTAACAGTAAAACGGCTTATCATCAAGACACACTTCCTGACAGACGCGCATTCATGAGCGCTAGAACGACAGGCTGCATCTTAACTCACACACTATCAGTTATATGGAGTTTGCACTAATATAATTTCACAGTTCACTCTTAGAAAAACAGTTAAATGGGGTTGTGTGTAGATGTAGGGTTCTGGACTCAATAAAAAACACACAAAGGAGAAATGCAGAAGACTTACTTGCATGTTTAACAGGTGTTCTACTATGTTTACAAGCCGTTTAATTCATAATTAATTTCATTTACATTAAAAATGAATTAAAATGATCATTCAATGATATATATATATATCAACCCAAACTTTGCTTTCCCTTTCTATCCTCGCATAAATTAAAGGATGTTCACTTTCAAAAAATGTATAATTTACTCACCCCGATGTCCATGTCTTTCTTTCTTCAGTCGAACAGAAATGTAGGTATTTGAGGAAAACATTTTTCTGCATATAATGAACTTCAAAATGGCAACCATCTCTCCCAATGTTCAAAAGAAGGTTCAAATGTCCGTCTCAATGCAGCTTTAAAGTCTCCACACGATCCCAGTCGAGAGATAAGGGTCTTATCTAGCAAAGCGATCAGTCATTTTATAATTTTTTTTTACATTTATATACTTTTTAACCACAATTGACCGTTCGCAAAGACGCGCCCCCCTTAGTTACTGTTGCTATGTCCGACAAGCTACGCCGCTCTCACACACACCATGTTCTCACGCATTGAAAAACACATCGCGGAGCAGAGAGGACACTGACCACACACTGACAGACACAGACCAGCTTACTTTTGATATTAAACATATTAAACAAAGTCTCACCTTTCAAATTTGGTCTTTTTTAAAAAGAAATGTAAACAATAAATAGCGTTTTGTGGCTCTTTAATGTGTGTCAGATCGCTGTGTCGCCTCAGTTAAAGCCGCTCGTGAACCGATCATCTCTTCCTTCTAGTTCATTTATAGCATCAAATAAACATGAATGAACATCAGAAGGAATGTTGTTTTAACCGCGGAAAGACGTCAGTACACTCCGCTTCTCAAGTTCACATCCTCACATGTTAATCTACTAACTCTCCTGACGGCTTTGTCGGACAAAATGGTGGATGGTGAAGTATGATTGGTCAGATCACCTGTCAATCAAGCTCCCTGCGAAGGGTCAATTGTTCGTCTTGTGCTGGTCTGCGACGCGCCACGCATTACGTCATCACGTTGGAAAGGTCACGGGTCACGTCATCTATCCAAGTTATTTGTCTGTGTACTCCGGTTCAAAAAAGTAGGGAAGGGCAAAAAAATCCGTCTCATTTTCTCCTCCAACTTCAAAATAATCCGACATATTTGTTTACATTTTTTTTTTTCCGTGACCTTTCCAACGTGATGACGTAATCGCAGATCAGCACAAGACGAACAATTGTGGTTAAAAAGTATATACATTTCGTTGGCGCCGATAGCCTCGTGGGCAAGTGCGCTGACATGTAGCGCCGCTGCGCTTCGGGCGACCCGAGTTCGAGTCCCGGCTCGTGGACCTTTCCCGATCCCATCCCCCCTCTCACTCTCTCCCATCTCACTTCCTGTCTAGATACTGTCCTATCCAATAAAAGTCACACAAAAAAAAGTCAAAAAAACAAAAAAAAGTATATACATTTTACATTTTTTAATAAAATGACCCATCGTTTCGCTGGATGAGGGATTGGGACTGGGATCGTGCCGAGACTTTGAAGCTGCATTGAGACGGACATTTGATCCTTCTCTGAACATTGGGATCGACGGTTGCCATTGAAGTCCATTATATGTAGAAAATTCCTGCAATGTTTTCTTCAAAAACCTAAAAAAAATTCAACTGAAGAAAGAAAGACATGGACATCTTGGTTGATGTCGAGGTGAGTAAATTATCAGCAAAACATTTTTTTGGAAGTGAACTAATCCTTTAACTATAGCGTCCTGCGCCAACTAGTAAAGAAATATAAAACATTATATCTGGTGTCTGAATCATTTTTGGTGTGACTGCATAAAGTGACTGACGGAACCATTTAAGATTATATATATATATATTTTTTGTGATCAATTATTTATTTATTTTCTTACAATCATTATTTACACATTGGGGAGGAAACATCTTCGCAAAAAGAAAAACCTTAGGTTGATTACATCATCATTGGAAACATTCTGACGCCTGGTTTTCTGGTCATCATTAAACACAGAGCGGGACATTGTGTATATTAGATAAATATCGAATAATATTAAGATTAATATTGGTGGTCTGAGATTCTAGACAGACGTGGACAAGTGTAAATGCATCTGGTTGTTGAAGCCACATATGTGAATTAATCCTCCCAAAATGGTCAAATGAGACCCTGGACCACAAAACACAAAACCAGTCACATGGGTCAATTTAAAAAAAAATGAGATTTATACATAATATGAAAGCTGAATAAATAATCTTTCCATTGATGTGTGGTTTGTTAGGATAGGACAATATTTGGTCGAGACACAACTATTGAAAATCTGGAAAAAAATGTAAACATTGAGAAAATCTCCTTTAAAGTTGTGCATTTATGTTCACGATTGTGCTGCATTCACTCACAAAAATACATGTTTTATAGATTTACGGTAGGAGATTTACTAAATATCTTCATGGAACATGATCTTAATATCCTCATGATTTTAGGCATAAAAAAAAAGTATAATTTTGACCCGTACAATGTTTACGTGCTGTAACGTGCTGATCTACCCGGCGCGGCGGCACACAATGCGCTTGATGCATGTCTCATAAATCGTTAAAAAATGTAAACGTCTGGGAGAAAGAGAAGAGCAGACATGGATAGATCTGAATAAGAGTGACGACGCGAAAGAGAGCTTTATTCGGTATGTTTTTCTGTGCGAACACACACACACACACACGACCCGAAGCGTGCGCAGCCCTGCAGACAGCTGTATACATGAATTGAGCTCTCTTTCGCGTCTGAATGGACAAATACACACAACGTTATGTCTAAATGTCCGTTTTGGAGAGTATTCGCGTAAACAAAGTTGGTTATGTCTTTACAGAACGTACAGTTGTGAGAATATCGGATGTGCATCAGCAGTGCTGGATCTGCACACTCGGTCTTAAAGTGACAGTGCGTAATAAACCTATTGCCTTCTGTACACTTAATATTGATCAAACAACAAAATAAAAAGAGAAAAACATACACTGCTGTTTAATAGCTTTAATAAGGATTAATTATATTAAATTTATACAAATAAATAGATCTGCTTGAAAGAATAAAGAATGATGTAGTTAAAGACTGTATAATCATTCATTGGAGGAAAAAAAAGACTGTTCTACTTTAGAAGTTTAAGATATTATTTTGTGTCACAGTGCTAAATCTGTGTCTGTGTTGCATGTTCAAATTTTAAAAATGATTTATATTAACAGGTTAATAGATGTTTTCTGCGGGAATATAATGGGTTTGGAAATTTTAGAGAAATTCAAAATTAATGCATTACAATTGAACTAAACCCATTCTATTTTAGTCGACTAAATCTACTGTAGATTTAGTCGACTAAAATCTTATTGTATTTAATCGACTAAAACTAGACTAAAACTAAAACAATTCAGATGACTAAAATATGACTAAAACTAAAATGCCATTTTAGTCAAAAGACTATGACTAAAACTAAATCAAAATTTGCTGTCAAAATTAACACTGGTTGCTATTGCCACAGATATACCCGTGCGGCTCCAGACTGGGTTTGTGCTCCAGGGTCACATGATATAATAAATAAACGTGCAATAACGTATAACACCGGATCCCGGTAGGCATATCTGCCAGGGCTACAGTAACACGGCTCGCCACAGACACCACACATAACCCGCCGCCACACATTACTCTTCAGCCAAATGCAACTGAAAGCTCAACACACAATCGTCTTCATTAAAAGCAGTGAGACTACATGATGTTACCAGAGGTGATGACTCTCTCTCTCCTATTGCACTCTTTGATCTTGAAATAAGCCGATGATAAATAAAATGCAGTGCATATCTGTTGCTTTCGTTGAAATTAACGCCAAACGCCATTAATCGGATTTTTTGACTAG
Organism: Phoxinus dragarum; assembly: GCA_033366665.1. Taxonomy (NCBI): domain Eukaryota; kingdom Metazoa; phylum Chordata; class Actinopteri; order Cypriniformes; family Leuciscidae; genus Phoxinus; species Phoxinus dragarum. Next base: position 7,421 of record JARPMJ010009771.1, read on the forward strand.
GGATGCACCGATATGTCACTTGCTCTCTTATTTGAACGTCTGTCAATAAAATAGATTAGTTGATCATGATTTAAATTACGCAAAGTTCAAAAAAACACATGCATTATTGCTGCATCATCAAATAATTCCTATTGAACATGGATTGGATCCATTTAATAAATACATAAATACAACAGAACAAACATGCATATGTAGCATATGTCTATCAGTAGTTTTCAGGAAATGAAGTAATCAAATGTAAAATATATTTTTCATTGTATCATTTAAATATACATTAATTCTTACTAAAGTTAGAAAATATATTTAGTTAAGAGTAGCGAGTGATTTTTTTGTCTTTTGTTGTTTGATTAAAGGATAATTCCGGTATTTAACACCTTGAGTCTATATTGTAGTTTGTTTTGGATGAACAAGAGTGGTGGACAACATTTTTTTGACAATGGTTCCTCTCTCGAGTTTTTGACTATAAAATAATTGGCCATGGACCCATTTAACATTGGAGTCAATGGGCATGTCCGAAAATGTCATTAAAACAGCCAATAATGTTTGTTTACAAAACTGTGCAACTCACCGAGTGGTTAGTGGTGTTCGTTGATGTTCCAGAAACAAAAAGAGTTGCGAAATACAGTTTCTGTCGTGTTTTATTCGTCATTTTGTAAAATCCCATTGTTGAAAAAATAGTTCCACTATAGCAAAATAAACGGATTGGAATCATATATTGCGACGATATATTGTTTATAATCATCAACGAACACCACTAACCACTCGGTGAGTTTAACAGTTTTGTAAACGAACATTATTGGCTGTTTTAATGACATTTTCGGACATGCCCATTGACTCCAAAGTTAAATGGGTCCATGGCCAATTCTATTATAGTCAAAAACTCGAGAGAGGAACCATTGTCAAAAAAATGTTGTCCACCACTCTTGTTCATCCAAAACAAACTACAATACAGACTCAAGGTGTTAAATACAGGAATTATCCTTTAACATTAAGGCGAGACACTACTGTTCATTTCTAACTAGCAGAAATCACCATTGAACTTTCCCAGTTGATTATCTACATTAAGATGAGATTTTTTTTTTTACAAGTTTTCTTTAATTTAACGTTTAAATATGCAAATTAGGCATTATCTAATTAAATATGCACTAATTTGCATATATTTAAAAAAACGAAATCTGAGTATTGGATAAAACCAGGTTAAAAATGATTTTTTCATTGTGTTCACATATTACATGGGAAAAAAAATTACAGAGGGATTTATGGATTTCTACTTTTGTTATCCTGTAAATCAGAATATACAGTCAATAGCCTTAAAAAATTGATTTTCGCCATGTTTTTTGGAATAAAATGTTATATAAATCAGGCTAGGAATAATACATTTACAAATCCACTGATGTGGAGTTAACTATCTTCAATTAGCATATTCTGTCATGCTAATCTATAAATCGCTCGTACCACCCCTTTAAGAAATTATGATAAACATATACAATGTATAATACATTTTTACTTTAGTTTGACACAGAAAATGCATTATTTCATTTTAAAATACTGATTAAATTGTTAAAACTTTTATGAATTAAATTGATTAGACATCTAATCAATTTAATGTATTAACCCATTAAAACAGAATCAGAAAAACAGAAAGGAAAATGGCCATTGGCATTATAAACAGAATGAATTTCTGTAAAGATGCATTATGAAAAGAGTTAAACAAATACAACTGACTCAGGCGATGTCAAAGTGTGCATCTGTGCATGCAAATATTACCCACAATGCTGTACTAAGAGGTGTTTGAAACAGTGCTCCTTTGATTTCGATTTTTTTTTTTTTTTTTTTTACACAATAAGCCTAAAAGTAAATATGTTATGAGGCGATGAATTCATACAGATGCAAATGCTCACATGCAAATGAAAGCAGCATGCACCAGTTCGACGGCAGGTTAGGTAAATACCAGCAAACGGTCTTACTAAGAGCTCAAAAAAAGCATGGAGAGCTTTCACGAGGAACTACAGATCGGATTTTCCCATCATTCAATGCAATATTGTCAAAATGCGCATTCAGCAGAAGACTGTGAATCTGGGTTTGTTGCAAACCCACACACACACACACACTAGAGAGAAGAGCAGAGCCATTAGATACCGCAAGTCCACACAGACTGCGGCTCCTCCACGAGCTCTCTGGCATTTCTGAACGTCTTCAGCCGCATTAATTATTTAGGCTGGCCAATTAGCCCTCGCGAATCCAACGCCCTTAAGGAGAAGACAAATCCCAGACGCCACCGGACCGACAAACCTCAGTGCGATCCGCCATCACAAATGATTTAAAATGATTATGCTAACGTAACTTAAAGGATGAAAGTGACAGGTTTAACTTTAATACATGCAACCTCATGAATTATTCATCAGAAGATTAATACGTAGGAGATGGCCGAGGTCCTTGGGGCTTGTGTTTATGAGCATTAGGATGTGAAAGACAACGTCTCCCCGAGGCCTCAGTCGCTGTAGTGCATCTATTAGCGCGTTCAGGTTCTTGGCAGCATGCAAAAAAACAATTACAGCAAGTATGTAAAGCCAATTACTGCTTTATTTTGCCATCAAACGTAAACCAATCAGCACTGTCACAGTCATTTTATGGCTTTAGGGGAAAGTGGTTAGGATGAGCTGAACACATTTCCTCCATGTTTCCCTCTTTTCCAGTCATTGAAGGAAAGTTGAACACAAAAAAAAAAAAACATGGTGCATTTTTACACCAAACTCCCTCTGATCCAATTCGCCTTTGGCTAAGCCACGCCCTAGAATGTAGATTGACCAATCACAGCGCGGCCAAGAACGAGCTCCCACACTTTCTCACAGCGCTCCATTGACTTTAATGGTGCTTTCACACCTGCCTTGTTTAGTTCGGTTGAATCGCACTAGAGTTCGTTTTCCGAATTGGTGCGGTTCGTTTGGGCCGGTGAGAACGCAGCAATCGCACTCGGGTGCGCACCAAAAGCGGACCAAACAAGCGTACCGAGACCTCCTAGGAGAGGTGGTCTCGGTACGCTTTCAAACTAACTCTGGAGCGGTTCGTCTGTGGGGAGAACGTGATCCGACCTCGAACAGACCCAACTGCCAAAGAACTGCGCATTTTTGGACTAAACCAGCTGCCGTAGTTAGCGGCGCTGTGCATTATGTCAATGTTTAGCAACATTAATGCACGCGTTGCCTCCTCCTGAAGTGACTCGCTGCGTGCATTGCATAAAACATTATTTTCAATCCGCATTCTCGCTTCATTCTCAAATGTTATTGTTTGCCTAAAGTGGTGTAGACAAACTAATATAATAAACTATGATCAGGGATACAATCAGCCCACAGTCATTTCTCCACAGTAAAAACCGGCGTGTTGACTGCCGGATTTTCCTCCTCTTTGTTTACTTCCGTCAGTTCTGTTGGAATTTTCCCGCACGTTAATTCTGACAATCAAAGTGCAGTTATGAAAATACGTTCAAGACCCATCTGGCCAACGAGTGATGTGGATGTTGTCACGTGACTGCATTTTGGTTCGTTTCATAAACTGATTCGGACCAGAGCAATCAGTGGTGTGAAAAGGAACCAAAACGCCTGAAAAATGCTACAAAGTATAATTTTTCTCCCTTGGTCCGGACCAAATGAACCGAACTACAGATGTGAAAGCACCCTAACACAGGCGTCTCGTATTTTTGGTCTCGGCAGGCTATTACTAGGGGTGTCACGATTCTCCAAATCCTCGATTCGATTACATTTTCGATTCTAAGGTCACAGTTCGATTCGATTCTCGGTTTTTACTTTTTTTTTTTTTTAAAGCATAGGTTGCTATGCCATTTTTAGACCAGACTTTTATGCATAATATCTGACCTTTGTTCGCAATGTACCACAGACATTGTCAAATTTAAAACATTTATTAAGAACATAATGTAACAATAACTTATATGTTCAGTCAATTGGAAACTTAAGCAAAATAACCTGCGATCTAGTTTCTCTTTTGTAACTGCAGTCTTCTTCACAGAAGATGACATTCAAGTTCACAACAAAACAAACAAACAAACAGTTTAACAGATAAATCTATACGTCGCGCAGAGCCACGTCTTTAAAATGCGAACACTTTATTCTCTGAGCACACACACACACACACACACACCGGCGGCGCCATTCGGCCATCTCGTCCGGTGTGCGATACCTCGAGTTGTCATGCGCGACGCGGCGCTTCTCGTCCGGTGTGTGCGATACCCCGAGTTGACGCGGCGCTTCTCGTCCGGTGTGCGATACCTCGAGTTGACGCGGCGCTTCTCGTCCGGTGTGTGCGATACCCCGAGTTGACGCGGCGCTTCTCGTCCGGTGTGCGATACCCCGAGTTGACGCGGCGCTTCTCGTCCGGTGTGCGATACCCCGAGTTGACGCGGCGCTTCTCGTCCGGTGTGTGCGATACCTCGAGTTGACGCGGCGCTTCACGTCCGGTGTGTGCGATACCCCGAGTTGACGCGGCGCTTCTCGTGTGCGGCCCCGCTTGACAAGCCGGCCGAACGTGACATGGGGCGTGGCAGCATCGACGATCCCATTTTTTAATTCGCTGTTCGAGATTGTGACTAAATTTCGATCGAGCTATTACCTTCGTAGTTTTATCATAAATACGGTTAAGCGTTGTGCCTGGGGCATTTGTAACACAGATACGCGTTTCCCAGAGAGGTTGGAGGCGGTGTCCGTTTTTTTCCCCTTCCCAAAACCGAAGTCAAATCCTGACAAGTGTCGTCTTTGGATTAAACTGTGTGGACGTCCTCAGTCAGCGAAACCCCTCAAGATCAACAACACACTTTTGCTCTAAGATACATTTAGCTTTTAACCTTACTGTGAAGTTACACTAGTCAGACAGTTTTATGTTATGATTTCGGTTCTCTGCCCTAATTGTTGATACGCTAGCACACGCTGCTAATAAACACAACTTTATACTCGCGTAGTCCGTTTGCTTTGTAAGAACGATTATAGAAGTGAATAGAGACCAGCTCTGCATGAACAGTGTTTAGGGTTGCCAACCGTCCCTCAAAATACGGAATTATCCCGTATTTACAAGTAAGATGATGCGTCTCGCTCTCGTATCAAATCAATAAGGGACGTGATTTGTCCCGTATTTTACATTAGGCCTAGCCTGGGAAAACCCAGACCACTTCCGGCAAATTTAGATTTGCTCTGCAAGTGGGTCTGGCAAAGAGCCCATTGAAACCCATTTCCAATCCGTCGAAATCGCGGCACCAATCAGAAACGTTGGGGCGGGCTTTAAACGATGACGACAGAGCAGAGGCGGTGACGCAGATTTTGTACATTACAAAGATGGATGCCGCCGTGGAACATCACAACATCACTCGTTCGAATCAGCAATCGCGTCTGTTTCAAGCGATTTAAAATTGTCATTTTCCTTAACACAAACAGAGAATTGCTGAGAGTCTCGAGATGTTTCTCCGTCGCTCTGCATACGTCATGTCATTCATCGCTCTGATTGGTTTTAGATCTATCCGACGTCCGTTGGTGACGCCCCTGTGGAAATGAATTGTCTATGGAGATTTGCCAGACCCTAACTCAGTTACAACTGAGAGTGGTCTGGGTTTTCCCAGGCTACATTAGGCCCACATATAGTTGAATAAAAACATAAGGATTTTGCAGTATGGATAATACTAATAGCAAATATAAAGAAATCAATTTCGTAGTAGAGAAGCTCATTGCGTGATTGCATTTTAGCGTCTTTGTTTCTATAGCGACTGAGTCTCGTAAACATGCGCTGTAAACCTGCACGTTTTTAACCCCTCGTGCGCTGTTCGGGTCTTTGACCCAAAATGACGTTTGCTGAAATAAATAAAACATTATCTTTGTCCAAATGGCGTGAGACTTTGCACGGTTGACAACACTTTCTAGATCTACAAAAAATGTAAATAAATTTGAATAATATCTGTTTTTTATGTTAGTGTGGGGGGAGTCACACTTGTGTTGTTTCAACAAAATGTAATTTTGAAACAACATAATAGTTTTTTTTTTTAGGATTTATAGTTTTAGGAGGATTTATTATATATTTTTTTAATTTAGGCTATATAAATAAATAAATAAATATTTTTTATACAAAAACAGTTTTTTTTTTTTTTTTAAGTAGAATTAAATATAAATCACTTTATAAAATACCAACATTTCTAACTTTCATGGATATGGATAATTCTACATGGTTTAGTGTAAGATTTTTGCCCATCTTTTGGAAAATGCCATTTTAAAAGTAAAGAAATGATCACTTTAGCTGCAGAGCTACACAATTTGCTATTTGACTAAAATACATATTTTCACTAGTTTTTAGTTGGATTCATACCTACATATTATGAAATCACATTATAACAATAAAAATGACTTTTTGTCAAAGTTGAGCATTTTTTGTACAGACAAAAATCTGTTTTTCAATAATGTAACATTATGATTAGAATCAAATTACATCAAGGTCGGACCCTGTTTAGAAGATTGACAAAATTCATCCTCAAAATCAGAAACAACGCAAAACACACATAAACAGTGGCAAAGTGGCAGTGTTGCTCCTGATATTGTGAGTCCCAGTCTCCGTCTCCATTAGGATATGATGCGGTGGGTCATTTTTTGACTGTGACCGTTATGCTTTTGCCTCTATTTGGATCTTGTTGTTGCTTGCGTTTATGTCTTGAATATAGCCTTCGAACGCACACTGCAGCCACTTTTGCCTACGTCTGTCGGACACTTTATTTGCTGCTTTATAAAAGTTTGATACAATTCCAGCAGGAACAGCGTCACAGCATAAGCCATGTTGATACCAAACCAGAGCTCAGATGAAGTTGACGGACGTAGCAACAGTAACTAAGGGGGGCGGGGCTTAGCCAAAGGTCAATTACAACATTTTTAAACTGTATATTAAGGATGCACAGGAACGCGCACATTTATTTTTATTTGCAAATGCGAGTGAATCGCTCGCTCTGCGTGATGATTTCCAGCCGGATCACTTAAACTGCCAAATTTACACTACAAAGGTGGCACAGAAGCACCTCTGAAGTGGCATTTAGGTGCGTTTACATAAAAGCATTTGCACATTTGTACAACTGTTCATTCTGATACGAGGGACTGACGAGACACAAATAATTTAGTCTGGCTTTTATGAGGCATTGCATTGAATTTCGAGGATGATGCACACACTAAACTTTAATACTTGGTGATGCTAGAGGCCAAATCAACAGTAAAAGTAATAAACATTAAATCAGAAATCTAGTAAATTCATCTCATTATGACTAGATTTCTTTCTCTACACCCACATTATTCCATAACGGCGGCCAGCGTTTAATCCGAGGGGCTTCAATTGGAGATCAGTGTGTCTTAGGTAACAAAATATTAAATAAAAATGAATGGCAGACATTTAGGCCACAGTGGCGAAGAAAAATCTTCATCATTATTTTCTTTGTCATTAAAAAAATAAGAACAAAGATATACAACTTAATATACAAATTAAATAAACAGTGCTTTATTTTTTCATGTGTATTTAAGCATTGAAGAAAGTAATTAAATGAACAAATATGAATATTAAAACACTACATAGACTTCCGTGTATAAATTATACATTGATTCTTCGTAAAGCTATTATTAAAGTTCTCAGTCAGTGAGTGATTTTCTCTTTGTGTTTTTGTTTTGTTTTATTAACATTAAAGGGATAGTTCCCCCAAAATGAAAATTGTCATAATTTACTTTCTCAAGTTAAAAAAACAAACAAAACAAAAACGAATACACAACGTATGGCCGTACGCAAGTCGACTTACGTCAAAAGATTAACACTTGAACTTGGTTCACTCAACTTTAATACTTGGAGTTAGAGGTATAAATTACATAAAAGTCAAAAACATTCAATCAGAAATCTAGTAAATTAATCTAATTATGACTAGATTTTTTCTCTACACCCACATTATTCCAACAATAATATAACAAAATATAAAATAAAAATGAATGGCAGACATTTAGGCCAAAGTGGCGAAGATAAAAATCTTTATCATTATTTTCTTTGTCATTAAAAAAATAAGAACAAAGATTACTTAATATACAAATGAAATAAACAGTCCTTTATTTTTTCAGATACTGTAGGTATATTTAGCATTGAAGAAAGTAATTAAATGAACAAATATTAATATTAAACACTACATAGACTTCCGTGTATAAATTATACATTGATTCTTATTAATCTTTAGCTATTATTAAAGTTCTCAGTCAGTGAGTGATTTTCTCTGTGTTTTTTGTGGTTTTATTAACATTAAAGGGATAGTTCCCCCAAAATGAAAATTGTCATAATTTACTTTCTCAAGTAAAAAACAAAAACAAAAAACAAAACGAATAAGTACGGCCGTACGCAAGTCGACTTACGCCAAAAGAGTAACACTTGAACTTGGTTCACTCAACTTTAATACTTGGAGTAAGAGGTTTCATCACATAAAAGTAAAAAACATTAAATCAGAAATCTAGTAAATTAATCTAATTATGACTAGATTTTTTCCCTACACATTCCATAACGGCGGCCAGCGTTTAGTCCGAGTGGTTTCAAATGGAGATCCGTGTGTCTATTCCCGATCCGCCGGGGGTGTTTGGGGTTCCCGGCGCGCAGGTAATGCGCCCAGCGGGGGGGTCTTCCTCAGCAGCTGGTGAGCCCTGTGACCTCTGACCCCTGCGGTGGGGCGCAGCAGGCAGACCTGAGATAATTACCCAACGAGCAAAGAGACACGCTGGGCTTCAGAGGAGGGAGAAGATGCACAAGTTCTTACTGAGGATCTTTCTTTAACTGCTCGTCTCACACTGATAACTCTTCTAAAAGTTGTATGATAAAAGTTCTGTAAATCATCAGTTAGGATTGATTCATTTTCTAGGTGGATGTCACCCTCCCGCCTATCGTCTTTGGTTTCATCCTCACGTTCTCCCCCAAACCGTCCTCATCATTGGATACTAATAGTGCAACTGATACTCTTTGCTCCACTCTGACATCTTTGGATAACTTTTCCCCAGACCGGCCCACGCCACCGCCTTTGCCCCCTGGCTGTCTGATGTTCTCCGCAAGTATCGTTCTGCAGAGAGAAAGTTTGCAAATCCAAAGATCTCACTGACCTTAGTTTGTATCAGTCACTCCTTTCTTCCTTCTCTGCAAATGTCTCCACTTCTAAAACAACTAGGGATGCTCATATTGACCGTTTAACCGTTAACCGAAAGTAAAAATTTTGACCGGTTAATACTATCAGTTAAATGGTTTAAAAGTAAAAAAATATATATATATTTCTAGCTTTTTTTTGTTTGTTTGTTTGCTGCATGGTTAAAAAAAAAGAAAGTATATAGCCTATATTTGTTAACTCACTCACGCGCAACCGCACGCGCCTAAAGACATATTTCGCTGAGCAAGCTAAATGAAGCAAGCGAAAAGAAGTAGCCGTTTGTGTGGGACCATTTCGACAGAAAGGGCGACGAAGTTACTTGCAAAATATGCTACGCGGTGTTAAAATAAAGCAGTAGTACAAGTACAATGCAATAGGCCAGGGATGCTCAACTTCAGTCCTGGAGGGCCACTGTCCTGCAGAGTTTAGCTCCAACCCTAATTAAACACACCTGAACAAGCTAATCAATGGTTTCAGGATTACTAGAAAATAGCTTTTGTCAGGGTTGAAGCTAAACTCTGTAGGACAGTGGCCCTCCAGGACCGAAGTTGAGCATCCCTGCAATCGGCTATCACTGCGAAGCAAACATCCACAAGCAAACGAAAGGCGCTTTCCGAAGTTGGCCACTCTAGCGATACGCTATCTCTGTATTCCCCGGACATCTGTGCCATCCCATCGGAGACCCAGACTAACCCCACATCATGTAGACATGTTACTTTTTTTTAAAAATAAGAGCTAGACAAGCTGTGGATTGAGGTAGGCCTGCTATTTTTATTTGATGAAAAAACGTAGTCTGATGGGGAAAACCCAGTTTTTTTTTTTCAAAGCTTCAACCTGATTCAGTGTTTTCTTCTTGTCATCTTAATTTGTTCATTATTTAAGTTTAAAAAATATATTTATATTTATATATTATTTCCTTCTGTTTTTCTCTGTTGTCACTGTCAGAAACGCTGCAGGATCATGTGGATCTACTATTGTTAGGTAGTGCTAACAATAATAAAGAAAGATGATGATCATCATCACCTTATCACCTTATCTGATCATGTGGATCCAGGTTCTGTTGTTGATCTGTTCTGCTGCTGTTTGCACGTTAAAATAAACCCGTGATCATTTTTATTTGTATTTTTAACGGGTCACAGACACTCGTTAATTTCATTTTTATTTAATGCCAATTCAATATTATAATCTTATCAGTTAACGGTTAATAATCGGATAACAAGCGGCGGTTGTCGGTCGGAAAAATTAACCGAAATAAGCATCTCTACATCCAACCACAACAAAATGAACAATTCTTCTGATGCTCGCTTGCATGCTTTTCAGAATCTCTTCCGCTCTTCATTGTCCATCATCATCAGCTGATGATGACTTTGCCACATTCTTCATAAACTAAACAACAACCATCAGCGACCAACAACACTATCCCCTCCTTCTCTCCGCTCTCAGTGGCAGAAGTCTCCAAACTCATCCTTTCCAATCGCCCTACTACCTGTCGGCTTTATTCTATCCCCACTCATCTCCTCAAGACATTTCTTCTTCAGTTGTACCGCACTCACTCACATTATCAAGACCTCTCTTCATACTGGTACCTTTGCATTTAAGCAGGCTCGGGTAAACCCACTGCTAAAGACACCTACTCTAAATCCAGCACTTCCAAATAACTATAGATCCCTTCTTCCACACATTGCAAAGACACTTAAAGGGATATTTCACCGCTGGAAAGATGAATGTGTATTTAAATTAGGGATGGCAAAAACTAAAAAATGTCTTGACCGACCACCGAGCCTCATTAGCCGGTTGAAACCGGTTAACCGATTAGTTTAAAACCAGTTTAAAATATGGTACGCTATTTAAAATACTAGCCATTTCGAGCCGCGCCTGCAATTTCGCAACTCTGTCGCATCTCTCCGCCGCTCTACCTCCCGCTCACACACACACACGGCGCCGCCCTTCCACTCACGTCACTTTTAAATCCCCAACAGCGCGAAACATGAGTCCTGCAATCGCGGCGCAGAGGAGCTTGTATGTAATCGGCGGACAAACGCCTCCTTAGTTTCGAAATGGTTTGGGTGCAAGGTGATCGCGTTGAAAATAAAGGCGTTTGTCTAGCGTTAGAAGCTCATTTGAAACATTGCCGCGGCTCATTTAAGAAAATGACAGCTCCGAAGAGACGCCGTTTTAGTTTGAGGTAGTGCTAACAATAATAAAGAAAGATGATGATCATCATCACCTTATCTGTTACCACTGAAATGTAGATATATTTAAGCACTGTAGTATCACACAACTTACATCTGTGTCATTCTGTTTGGTGAAATGGTCCCACATACTCTTCTCTGCACGCTTCCTCCTGTCATCTGCCCTGGCGCTAACCTCGAATGTGTTAGCCTGTAGCCTTTACTTTTCGCAAACCTTGTGAGCGCGCGAACCCAAACGCTGTGACCTCGCGCCACATGTTTTTATTGGCGAGTTATGAAAAATTGAGTGTGAGGGATTTGTTCACTTCACACAAAAAGATCTTGGAATGAGACGGCTAACTGTAGTAGCGTTTAGTCCATAATAGCCTAATTTAGAGATCACTTTTTTTTTTTTAACCGACAACTTTGATCGGTTAACGTTGATACGGTCAACCATCGGTCAAATTTAAATCCCTAATTTAAATTGGGTCATTTATGTAGTAGAAATGTGAAATTATTTTAGAAGTTGGTGCCTTCTAGACTGAGAAATGCCAGAAAATTTATTTTTGGCTGATGTGGATGAAAGACTCCCAGAATGCACTTGCTTCGCTGCCCTAAAAAAAAAAGCTTTCGATGCGCTAAATGACGATTTTTGCGTCATCTGAGGTTTTTATCCAAACACACTAGGGCTGTCAATCTTCCTCTATAATACTATTCGAATTCCATTCCTTATTTTATTTAATATTCGAATAATATTCGAATATTAAATGCTCAAATTCATCCCATTATTAATATTTGCGACATTACACAGGCTTATGGGATCGTCAATGCCACTATAGCATTTGGTTGTTGTTGTTACACGGTCTGTCCAATAGAGGGACAGCTAACATTACAATAAACATTTAGAAACGGGTGATCGCGTTTTTTTATTAACAATAAAACAGCGGAACAAAATGAATGACTTTAATTTGGCAACTTGAATGGACATTTTTCCACTGATCAGTTGTCTGATGTTGTGTCAGATTTTCACAACTCTGTCAGTGATTGTTGCGCGGCTAGGACAGCAGACAGCTGGTAAGCCCCGTGATGAAGAGAAGAAAATAAGTCATTCTTGCCTGTTTTAGCAGCGGTTCCTTGGACAGATCGCCTATAGCTTGTCATGGTGTAGCGTTGTCAGATGTGCCCTAATGGTGCGTTCACACACCGGACGCGAATAGCGCGTCAGGCGCGAAAGGACACAAAAGTGGTCAAGTGTATAACTAGACGCGGTAGGCGCGAATTTGACGCGCTATTCGCGTCCGGTGTGAACGCACAGTAAGGTTGCAAGTTGAGGAGTGATATTTCATTCAGACTTTATTTGTGATTTAATTTTCCCATTTATGATTTGAAATCCAAACACCTTCCACACATCGCTTCTCAAATTGTCAGGAGTGGTGATCTCCGTTTCCATGGAGACATTGCTCGCCGCCATTATTGACAGTATTGTTATGACGATGCAGCGTGGATAACGCGCACAATTGTGTTACGATTCAATTTTTTAATTGTTTATCAGACGAAACAAAAGCATTTCATTTTCACATGCCTGTGTAAGCCAAGTTGGCGAGAAAGGCAAGATATCATATAATAAAATAATAAAAAAAAGAAAAAAAAGCAATATTCGAATAGTAACTTCAGCATTCGAATAGTATTTATTTTTTAAATATTCGAATTATATTCGAATTTCGAAATTCGTTCCAACAGCCCTAAAACACACAATAGAGAAATCTCTCGTCTCAGGGGAACATGAGGGAGGGAAGCACGGTCATTCGAAAATACTACCGGGTTTCTACTGATACAAAGCTTAATGCTAATCGGTGACATATCCCTTTGAGGCGAGTTGTGTTCAACCAACTCTCTACCGTTCTCACACTCCTGAACAACAACCAGACTGGCTTCAAAAGTGACCACTCAACTGAGACTGCCCTGCTCTCGGTTACTGACGCTCACAGCAACTTCCAAAGCATCAGTGCTCATCTTTCTGGATCTGTCTGCCGCCTTTGACACAGTTAACGACCGGATCCTCCTCTCAATCCTCAAGACAAAGGGCCTCTCAGGGGTGGGGTGCCTATTTTGTTACTGAGGTCCCTCAGGGCTCAGTGCTCGGACCACTTCTCTTTTCCATCTACATGTCATCACTAGGATCTGTCCTTCAAAAACATGTTTTTTCCTATCACTGCTACGCTGATGACACACAAATCTACGTCTCATTCCAGCTAGACGATTCGACAATTGCTGCTTGTCCTCAACCGTGCAAAGACAGAACTGCTTGTAGTCTCGGTCAACCCAACTCTTCATCCAGCTAGATTCGTCAACCATAACTCTTCACAGACCACATTGCTAGAACGGCTCGGTACTACAGATTTGCCTCATACAACATTGCTCTATCCAGACTGGACTATTGTAATGCGCTCTTGGAAGCCCTTCCAGCATGTACTGTCAAACCTCCGTATCTGATCCAGAATGCAGCAGCGAGAGCAGTCTTTAATGAGCCGAAGAGAGCGCACGTCACACTTCCCTTCATAAACTTGCACTGGTTGCTAATTGCCGCTCGCTTCAAATTCAAGGCACTGATGTTTGCCCACAGAACACCCACTGGCTCTGGACCCCTATACCTAAACTCAACTCACTACTTCAGACTTATGTGCCCTTCAGAAGCTTGTGTTCTGCAAGTGAACGGCGCCTTGTGTTGCCATCATCCCAAAGAGGCTCAAAATCACTTTCACAGACCTTCACCTGGACTGATCTAACTCAACCCCGAGCAGATTAATGTTTACCCATCTTCAAGAAACCGCTAAAAAAAACATAATTTTTTGACCCAATTATACTAGCATTCTATTCTATTTCTTTTCCCCCCGATTTATTTATTCAACAAAACAAAAACCTTGCTAAGTGTACTGTGCTAAACTAACTGGGACCAGTCACAACACTTTCATATTGTTGCCATGTTGTTAATTTGATTGCCTTCTATTGTTTTTCTTATTTGTAAGTCATTATGGATAAAAGCATCTGCTAAATGATTATTTTAGTACACCAGTTAAATTAAATGAAAATGAGAAATGCTGCCTTGGCAACTAACTGAAATTAAAGTTAAAGTTTACTTTATTACCGGTAAGTGACAAAAATGTTTTTTTTTATTGTTTTAGTTTAACCCTGGTGTTAACCAGAAATGGTCATGATAACAGTAGTTAAAATATTGGATGTAATTTTAAACAGACAATGTTAGTAAGTGATTTGATCTAGAACTAGTCCCACGTTACCACTGCATTATTGTGATTCAAGCTGGTTATAACAAACTGAGGAATGAGCTAAACAAGGCTAAACATCAACTAAATTTTTTTTAAAATAAATGAAGTCCAAATTAATTAACACATCAGTCATTGAGCCGCTTAGGCTACAACAACTGATTCCTCAATGTTACAACAGAATGTTTTATTGACTCATTTGTATGATAAAAGGCAGTGCCCCTCAGGATTTATTGCGGTGAGAATTACCGTGTGTGTGTGTTCCTAATTAAACAGTCGCTTCGACAGCGGATTCTTATTCAACGCCAGATGATTTCTGTCAGGGTACAACACGGCATACCAAAAAAAGAAGAAGAGAGAAATAGCTTTGAAGCACTGACTAGATTTCAAACAAGCTCTGAAGATTCTGAGTTGCTGAAATAAAAATAAACATAAAACAACTTTAATATGGGCAACAGCTGATGTCCTTAAGCTGCATGAAAAGGCGTTCACTTCAGTAATGGGGACAGGTGATTATATATATATAAATAAGAAAAAAATTTGGGCAGCATATCATTTCAGCCACTAAATTGATTAGACTAAGACAGTGGGTGTTGCTAAGACACCACTTAGCAACCACACTGAACACACTAGCAACTGCATAACAGCAAGCTAAAAACAACCAGTAACCACAGTAAATTTATGGCAAAACCCAACCAGTCACCAACAACACTCTAGCAATTGCATAACAGTTCCCTAAAAACAAATAGTAACCAAAATAATCATTCAGCAATACCCTGGAAATTGGCCAAAAAAAAACCCCTAGTAAGTTAGTAACTCTATAACAGAACAGCACAACAAAACCAACAAATAACCACAGTAAACCGTATAGCAACACCCTGGCAAACAACCACAACACCTTTTGCATAACATCAGGCAAAAAAAACAAAAAAACAGTAACCACTGTAAGAGTATAGCAATGCCCTGGGAGCCAATAACAGCATGCTAAAAACAACCAGTAACTGTATAGCAACACCTTCCTAACACCCACACACAACACCCTAGCAACCCCCATAACAGCACCCTTAAAACAAACAGTGCCCATAGAACACATAGTAACTGTATAGTAACCCCCTGGCAACCAACCACAACACTCTTTGCATAACAGCAGGCTAAAAATAACTAGTATCCAGTCTCACAGTAAGAGACGAGTATAGCAACACCCTGGGAACCAATAACAGCACGCTAAAAACAACCAGTAACTATAGCAACACTCTGCCAACCACACACAACATCCTAGCAACTCCATAACAACACCCTAAAAACAAACAGTACCTATATAATAGGGGTGTGTGACGAGATCTCGTGCCACGAGAAAAGCTGAAAAGCTGTCTCGCGATATCGCCATAATTAGAATAGAATATGCCACCGCAACATTCACATTACGGTGTACACCGCGGCACCGGCCGCGCCACTGTCGTTTTGCGATTGTAAACGTCTACTCTGCTCATCCAGCACGAGTTGCAGTCGCAGTTCACTGATCGCGTTACGATGGCGGAGGATTTGTTGCGCAACAGAGAGTCGATC
>JARPMJ010009772.1:0-23620 GCA_033366665.1 Phoxinus dragarum
AGTCCGGTGGTCCGGAGACGGAGGAGAAGCTGAAAGGTCTCCTCAACGATTTGTCCGGTGGCTCCTAACTCAGAGACCATCCCGGAGGTGACTGCCATCCCGGAGGTGACTGCCATCCTTGATGTGCCGCTCAGTCGCCCCGCTCTGCCCGCGCCGCCCAGGCGCCCTGCTCTGCCCGCGCCGCCCCAGGCGCCCTGCTCTGCCGGCTCCGCCCGAGCTGCTCGCCCTGCTGGCGCCACCCCAGCGACCTGGCTCGTCTGCCGATCCAGAGATTGTTCACATCACGTCTGCCGAGCCTGTGTCTTCGGACAAGATGGCCGCCGCCGAGCCTGTTCACGTCACGCCTGCCGAGCCTGGGTCTTCGGACAAGATGGCCGCCGTCGAGAGTGTTCATGTCACGTCTGCCGAGCCTGTGTCTTCCGACAAGATGGCCGCCGCCGAGCCTGTTCACGTCACGCCTGCCGAGCCTGTGTCTTCGGACAAGTTGGCCGCCGCCGAGACTGTTCATGTCACGTCTGCCGAGCCTGTGTCTTCAGACAAGATGGCCGCCGCTGAGCCGGGTGGTGTCTGTTTCAGTTCCTGAGCCGGTTCAAGTTCCTGAGCCGGTGGTGTCTGTTCCAGTTCCTGAGCCGGTGGTGTCTGTTCCAGTTCCTGAGCCGGTGTCTTTTCCTGTGCCATGGCCGCCTGAAGGGTCGTCTCCTCCCTGGCCGCCCGAGGGAAAGTCTCCGCCCTGGCCGCCCGAGGGAAAGTCTCCGCCCTGGCCGCCCGAGGGAAAGTCTCCGCCCTGGCCGCCCGAGGGAAAGTCTCCGCCCTGGCCGCCCGAGGGAAAGTCTCCGCCCTGGCCGCCCGAGGGAAAGATGAAAAATGTCACGGTTCTGTCACTTCAGTCTGGTTTATTCTTAGTTTAGTGACAGAGCTCTGACATTCCCAGTTTGTCATGTCTTGTGTTCTAGTTCTGTTTATTGTGAGCACATGGCTTGTCATGTGTTTCCTTTGTGCCATGTGCTCTCCTGTCTATTGTCTAGCCCCTCCCATCTTGTTATCTGATTATTGGTTTAATTGTCCCACCTGCTTTTCTCGTTACCTTCCTTGTTTGCCTCCCTATTTAGTCTCCCTGTGTTTGTAGTTCTGTGCTTGTTCGTTATTAATGTTCACCCGTGTTCAGAGTTGAGTTCCGTTCCATGCCTGCCTTGTTACCTGGATTTATTTTTTTACCATTATTAAATACTTATTCTCTGCATTTGAGTCCTCGCTCACCTTTCCACAACCACACCGTGACATACATTTTCATTGGTATTAATTTTTGTTCCCTATTTTCATTGCCACTTTAAGTATGTTTAATGGGACTGTGCAAAACCCTTGCAATGCATTTCCATTCAAAGCTGTGTTCGCATTATTGTGTAAAGCAAGAACCACTGCAAATATTGTAGGTTTTTGATCATAGAAAAATCCTACAAATATGCCTATGACTCTGAGGTGGGTATATAATGAGATAATGAAATTACAGATTTTCCATATTCAGTTTTTCAATATTCCAATGTAGCCTTTATCACTTGATATGTAGCAAAATGTTAACCCTGAAAATCAAGAGTGAGTGTTTATTTATTATTTTAATAAATTCCTTTATGGCTATTGAGTCTAAAGGTAATCCTGCTCTTTTCTTCAGACCTTTCATTTAATTCATTACTCGTGCAACTGAATGGTTTCGAGTGTTCAATTGTTCTGCAGTCTTAATTATGAGGGTGAAAACCCATCAGTCAGTTTTCTAGTGGAGCAAAGACATTGACTTCACATCCTCTACAGCCGCAACCAAAACATCAATTACTCTCCTTCACGCCTGTTACTTAGGATGGTGCTCTTGAAAGAGGGGAAACCGTTAAGAGACTCATTTTCTCTTAATCTCTTTTCATTTATCTTAGTCAATTTACTTTATTAGGATCAGTTTATCTGTTTTCTCTCTTTCTATCTGTTCATCTCTCCCAGTTTCTCCCTGCATCTGTCTGCTTTCTCTTTCTCTTCTGGTTCATCTCCATAGGTATCCCTTTGTGTCAGTGGGGACAGAACTTTCTTTCTTTCCATTTTTCTGGTCTTACTTAAGCACAAATTGAATCTATTAGACTGAGATTGTATCTATTATACTAGAACGTTTTAAACAAAGGACCCAAACCCATTTAAACTGTATGAGAAATGTGTTTTATTAAGCAATATTATTTGAAAAAAATAAATAATTTACATTTATGTTGTTACTCTTCTGAAGGCAAAGGAAATGCTGAAAATATGATGTGTTAAATATTAGCTCTATATTAAGTGTATATTTTGTTCAACACAAAATTAATGCTGTTCAATTCAAGTTTATTTGTATAGCGCTTTTTACAATATTATACAAGAGCAGTTTTACAGTTAATTTGAGAGCCATACAAATATATATATTTTTTTTATTTTTTTCCTGTGCAGATCAAAGTTTGAAAATCCCTGTCTATGATCTGAAAACATGAGTTTGAAGTAAATACTATTTTGGCTTTTTAGGGCAACATGATTGAAACAATTACCAAAAATCAATTCAAATACAAATCGTATTATATTACAGAGATTTGCTCCTCAAATAAATCGTGTTTGAGCATGTTTAAACAACGTTGCTGGAAAATAAGATTTATTTATTTATTTATTTAGTAGTGTACATCCCTGCTGTGGCATGTCCCCATCCCCCATATCATAAATCATAAATGATGCCATCATCCCCATCAACCTTCTATCAGAATATTTTCCTCTACAAATAAATGGCAGGTGGTGGACATCACCTGCATCTTAGGAACAAAGCCTATCTCCTCCTCTGAGCTGCAGGAGCAGGAAAAAGCAATTACTGTGACCTCCAGAGCCCACACTGGGGTAAATAACTCACCATCAGCGAACGCTGAGAATGAGGCAAAGTGTGACGGGCGCACATACACACTCCCCTCTCATGTGCCAGCCTTTAATAAGAAACTCCTTTCTCCTGTGAAACATGTGTCCTCTCCTTTGTAGCCCTCTCCATCTTTACCCTTCATTCCCTACCCCCTATTTCTCATGCCTGTGTACATTATTCTTTTTTTTCGCTCTCTTTTTTTCACCCTCTTCCTCCTTCAATCTCTAATGCAGCTGAACTCCATCACTCTTCCCTACACACCTCACCCCCTCCCTCTCTCCCCCCTCATCCCTCTCACTCTCTCTGGAATCGGTCGGTCTGCAGCTATGTGGATTTGTCTGCTGTGAGCTGGGGAGTGATTGTGTAGTTGTCAGTGAGTACCAGGCTACTGATATAAATCTTAATATCCTACTCAAGGCCTTGATTCATCATTCAGCTGATTTATTAACTGGACCTCTCCTCTAATTCATCAAATAAATACCATCTCAAATACAGAACAGCCATACAGCCAATTAAAGCCTTTTATTTATGTTTTTGCTGTCTCTTTTTTGTATAGTGTGAGTAGTGTGTTCACACTGAAAAATACATTAGACCTAGAGCACATCATGATGTACTTGCTCACCTAAAACAAAAAATTAAGTCTTGAATGTTGGACTTAATGGTGGTAGCTTTGCCTATAGCAGGATGGGTTCTAGGAGAAAGGGCTAGTGTTCCTGAAGCCCAAACAGTATAATTTAATTCCCAAAGAATAGATTAATTGGTATTTTGCATGTACAGTAATGTAAGCAACTTCATCTTCCAAATGCATAAATGTCAATGTAAATAAATCATAGAGTAGATGGCCAAGTGTGCAGTGTAAGTACTCTTTGTATAGTACATATTTTGAGATTCAGTGAGGGATAACACAAGGGCTATACATACACAATCAATGACTAAACAAACTAGAAACAACTGGTCACAATCAGCATTCATTCATCTTAATGACATTTTATTGTCGATGTAGGAGCTCCGAAAGTACATTTTTAAATCCCTGCAGACCTTGGCCTTTTGGTAGACTCCATGAAGTGACATGATGCTGGCATGAAAGAGCTGCACAATAATCAAAAATGGTTACAAAGAGGATTCAGTGTGTGTGCTCTTTGATTTTGTTTAAACCCAAGCAGTGATACAAATACTGCATAAAGTATGTGTGTGTTGTTTTGTGTGTGGCTCAGATATGCCCTTTCGCTATTGGGACAAAATGTCTCCATAAAGATGGTAATTTCCGAAATCCTTGTGGTTATGAGACATTTTTTGGTCCCCGGTGATTGATTGATTGATTGATTGATTGATTGATTGATTGATTGATTGATTGATTGATTGATTGATTGATTGATTGGTTGGTTGGTTGGTTGATTGATTGATTGAGTCATTGAGTGATTGATTGATTGATTTGATTGATTAAATCAGTGTTTTCATGTGGGAGAAACTTGATAATCTCACACCACGAGACATGCAGCCAGCATATGAGGAACCTTTATTGCCTGAAAGCCATAAATGATCCAAGCAATCCCATTCCTCAGCGCTTGCTTATAAGGCTGATAACAGACCCTGCCATGGTGACCTTTTTATCAAAAAGGAGAGCAAGTCTCTCTTGGACTTTCTACCAGACTGACCTGAAAATGTCAGTGATTTTTCAAAGCCATATATTCCAGCAAAGAGTCTTACAATGAATTATATGTGTGTGAGAAATTAAAACTTCATGGGGCATTATCTTTACTGGCCCTAAGAAGAGCAATTTTCTGAATGGATTCAATCACATAATCTGACTGTGTTATTGATTGCAAAGATTTGTTAGGTTACGATCAATGTCCATGTGAAGAGGTCAGTTTTAGGTCATAACCTCTTACCCAGAGTGCTCTTTTGGGAGTCTGGGTTTCAGACAAGAAGTGAATTGATCACCAGTTATTTGTCTGGTATACTCAGGAAGCAAAATAAATCTACACAGCACAAAGAGAGTCACAGATGGCCAGACACAATACCGTTCAAAATGTACAAATTCTTGTCAACGCCTAACAGTTACTGCACATGCTTAGGGGTTAAGCAGCTCACGCTATTTTTCTTTCTTTCAAGAAAATTTTCAGTCCAATCTGTACTGTTTCTTGGCCGAAATGGATTTGAGAGCATTTCCTCTCACCCTTACTGGCCTAGGCCTACTTAAGGTCTGGAATTAAAGGGCAATTAAGGTGTATTAAAATGAACAGAGGTGAAGCATGAAAAAGAGTTAACTAAGCTCAAATCAAAACCTTCACCAACCTAATGCCTGTCACTACATCTCTCAACTAACGTGACAGCTAAGTCCAGTGACACCTCAATTCAATAATGAGTGATATCAAAGTATTTATGAAGGATCTTTATGGGAGTAGGAAATATAAGAGGAATAAAAGTTCAAAGGTGAAGGCTCTTGCTAATAACAGAAGCTCTGTGGAGCTCTTATGCATCATTCAGTAGTCATATGCGTAATGAAGGGTCACATATGCTAATGAAGGCCTTTGTTTCATTTTCCTGTGGGAAATGGATAAGGCTGTGAGTGATGCTCCTGATATCTCAGTGCTTTTTATTCACTCATATCTATTTGCAGTCCTTTGGTCCACTGAATATGGAAAAGCATTGATCTCACTATTTAACCTTTCAATAACAGTCCTATAAATTAAGGCATGTAATCCTATTTTCTGCAAGAAGTAAAAGTAGTTGGATTTATTATTTTGTACTTTTGTGTCCTTTCTCCAAAAGACACGCAGGCATGAAAATGGGTCACTAGGGGTAGACTTTCGGCATTTAAAGCTAGGGTCGGTAATGTTGGAGAGCTAGCCAGATTTGAAAGTGGCACCTCTTCTAAGCTCCGCCCCCTCCTGTCAGTGCTCCGTCCAAAGCTACGCCCCCTCACAAACATAAACGCGCATCCACATTTGGAGTCAGCTGCATGTACCAGTGATGCGCGGGTTGATCCAAAATGAGCGGGTGCCTGCGGTTACCCGCGGTTACGAGTCATCCAAAAATATTTTTAATGATATTTGGGTCGCGGTCGGTCGGGTCGTTTACCTTTGTAATTTATATAGTACTAGACACAATGTTCTATGAAATACATAGGTCTACACTTTATTGGCTGAATAACTGGCGCCAGGATGACGCACGAGCAGTCTGCAGATGAAAGTGGGAAATCCTTATTTACCTGAATGTTGAGCGCGTTATTAACTTTTGAATAAAAGCTGACGCGGGACAAAATGCCCGATTTCCCAACGCGTTGAACTGAGCAATGCCATTGTGCCATTTTAATAGGCTACTTTTAAACGCATATAGCTCAGTAATGTCAGTTTTTTGTAGCCTATTTGCTGAGAGGGGGCGGTATTTTTGTTGGGAAAGTCGGGGGAGAGACGCACACGTCGATTAGACTGGATAAACACATGCAGCATCTTAATTGTTAAGAAAATGAAACGAAATAAATCAATAAATCAAGCCTTTATTACAAAACACTAGGCTATATCATACAGCATTCTGAAAAATGCGCACCCCTAGTTCCTCCGTCTATGGCCCATGACGCGATGAGCATTTACTATAGCTAGAGCTACTTTAAAAAACGCGGGTCAGGAAGCGGGTCGGGTACAATATTTTCTTTCTTTTTTTTTTGCGGTCCGAGTTGCGGGCGGGTTAGTTGAAAACGTCGGTCGGGTGCGGGTTGTTTATACATTGACCCGCGCATCACTGCTGTGCACGCAGTGATGCTCGGGCACGAGACATGAAGGCATCTGATTGGTTCTTTACATTCGCACCGAATGGCAGTGATTGGTCAGAGTTTTTACTGTCCTACAGCTGCTACAGAGGTCAGATTTTTTTCATTCCTTTTTCTGAACACATAATGTATTGACTACTATCAGAATGGAAGGACCATTTCACCCAGTATATAAAAAAATGTTTCTGAACAGGATTACTTACCCTAGCTTTAAGCCGTGAATGTTTTTTTATCAAGTTACTTTACAAGTTTTCATGCCTATAAACTGAAAAAAATCCTTTTTTATCTTACTACATTTTTGTGACTCCAACAAAATACATTTTAGACATAAATATTTGGTTGAAGTTAGTGTTTTTTAGTTATTTAAACTCAATTATATTGAGTAGATTCCAGTTTATTTAAGTCTGTGTTGGGTAAACGGAAAAAAATAACTTTTAGTATATTGTTCAGTTACGTTTCATTTTTAAAGCGGTTAGCACATATTTGCATACAAATGAAATTAATAAATAAACAGTTAATTGCCCCTGCACTGACATTAAAACAGCTATAATTCCTTGAAGGAAGCATCATGCATTAATGAAGCCACCTAACCACAACCTCTGCTCTTCAGCACAGTGGTAACCACAAAAGCTTCAACATAACAGAATATGTCAAACATAAATTAACATTACACACTATACAGGGAACTAAAAATCCACTGCCCAGTTTCAGTTAATGTAACAAAAATGATTCATTTAGTCGTGTAGTGACACAATGAATATAAGTTAACAAAAAATTTTAACAATTTTTTTTTCCAAGTATTTTTGTCACTAGTAAATCTATAAAGGCCTGCTATCATTAAGACATCTCAAAAATTATACTGGCATGCTGTAGGCTAGTTGTCTTCACCAAAGCAGAGGCTTGTTTAACTTATGGTCCAGCATTTTGTTATTAAAATGTGTTAAAGGGCTCCTATTATGCCCCTTTTAACAATATAAAATAAGTATTTGATGTCCCCAGAGTGTGTTTGTGAAGGTTTAGCTCAAAATACCCAACAGATATTGTTTTAGAGCATGTTTAAATTGTCACTTTTGGGGGTGAGAAAAACGGCCGTTTTAGTGTGTATCCCTTTAAATGCAAATGAGCTGCTGCTGACGGCACAGGGGGCGGAGCCTCACGAGCTCACAGTCAGGACATGACAATCTTATCTCACGGAATGATATCAGAACAGAAACTCTCAGTTGTTCATTTCGACCTGGGGCCTGTACCATGAAGGTAGCTGAACAAACTCGGGGTTACAGGATTCGTTTTGAGTTGACCAAACCAAACCGATGCAATCAGGCTTTATTGGTACCATGACGCAGCTCAACAACTTTCTCTCTGTCAACTCAGGCTTTGATCTTAAGTTATGATTACTCCACGAGCGCGTGCACATACCAAAGTGACGTTGGCAACGAACAACCAATCGCGTTCGATATGGATATGTTTGCATTAATGTATAAGCTAAACAAATACGTTCTAAATTCATGTAGGGGAGAGCGGGGCACAACCTAACGCATTTTGGTTTTGGCTCAATTATTTAAAAAATAATTAGGTTAGATTCATCTTTTTTTTACACAAGAAACATTCACATCTCTGCTACAAATGAAAACTTAAAGTTTTTTTCTAGGACCTTCCATTTTCGTACAGTTGCACTGAAAGTGACAGAAGTGCAAATGTTACAACTTACCCCATATGCGGGATTAGTTGTAACAGACAGAGGGGTTAGTTGTAACACTTGTGTGTAACACACATAATTCAGTACTATTTTATCTGTATAGTTTGATATTGTTTGTACATCTGTATAGATAGATATCCATACAACCATCCCTCATCCAATCATCCTTCTATTATGGATCAATATCATGGATAGAGATATAGGAAAGGGCTGCACAGTTTTGCATGCAAAATTATTATTATTATTAATAGTAACAGTAATAATAATAAAAACAAGCTTAAAATCACATTTTAAAGTGTTTATTACATGAAAACAGGCAATATTTTTAATAAATGTAGCGGCACGAGGATAGATGCAATGGTTTTAAGCATAAATGATCTCTGCTAGCGACTACGCCACCCTGGAATCTTGCCAGGGACAATAAAATATAGTTTGTTATTTAACCCTTTGGGGACTAAGCCCTTTTTGGTCCGTTATCTCTATTTTTACATTTGGGCTTATAAACCATATGTAATGGAGATGGAACACCATGTGTTTGGTATCTATGGATTCAGAAGACCCTAAGCTAACATAAGCATGCATGTAATGTGTTTATAAAGGAAGTATGAGTGAAAAATGTACAATAATCAAGAGAATTTCAAAAACGAAAATTTGATTTTTGTCATTTATTACTGAAAATCACCCCTCACACAACAATAGTGAACAGTTTTTGAACCAAAAAAATATTTGTCAAACCCTTTGCTTGACAGACATTTGTCATTGTTCAATCAAATGTGTTAAGAACAATGAAATAAGGAACTTTTTTTACAAACAGTCCCAGGCGTGAAAAAGCGGTCTGCTCAGAACTAAATGAGACCTGCTTGCTCTGAAGAACAGACAAACTCACAACCTGGCAGATTTACTTTGCAGTAATTGTTCCAGAGCTTGTTCTTGTACTGCTTGCCATCATAAAAGTGCTAAAACAATACAAAAATAATGCTATTTAAGTTATTCTGTCTCTCTCTTATATAGATCTCTGTGCGCTCTGTAATACTCCGCTCCGTTCGCTATCTGTCTCATTCTCCGTCCACATGACGCTGTTTGTTTGCACATGTTGAAGGCTAGAGTTCTCTGATTGGCTAGAATACGTCATGGTAACCTTCTTCTGATTGGGTAAAAAAAAAAATCCTCCCAGCGGCAATTTTTCCATTGGTGGAGTTTGCCTAACAACATCGATTTCATTGGCCTTTTTATGCAGTGGTATTGCGCAACAGAGAAGTGTGTGTATAATACAAACGGGATATCACTGTTTTCAGCGGAATCTGAGGAAGACGGCAAAAAAGACCGCACCTCTCTATCATTAATAGTTTTGAAGATAATTGCACATTTGTTAAAGTATGCCTTTTTGGGCGGTACCGCCCAATTCGTCCCCAGAGGGTTAAAGGAAACAGGTTCGTCCACAGTAAGACGGCAGAAGACATGGGTACAAAAATATAAAAATTTGTTTTATTATAAATAATCGATATAAAAATGCACATACATCAACAGCACTCAATGTAGACAATTTTGGTGGTTCAACAAACACACATGGAGCGACCTGAGTCAGCGGGGCAGGAGCCGAGGCAGAGCAGTGGATAAGGGCACGTAAGGCCTCCACAACAAGTCACCTTTTGGCATACACCTGTGCATATACACTCACACCACTCAGCACACAACACTCGTGAGGGAGACCACCACCAACAATCCGCCCCTGCTTTGTGCACTCAGCTCCTGGAACAGAAATGTCACTGTTGAAACACACTCAGAATTGTCACTGTTGAATCACACTTAGAATTGTCACTGCAAGAGACAGAAATTGAAGTAGAGATATTCACAGTTTTAAGTTTACCATGTTACATTCTGAGTCAAAATACAAAACAAAAACTAATACAAATGAAAAAGGAAACTTTCCTGGTGTCCCACAAGACACAGAAACTAATCGGTGGTGCAGACGCGACCAATCGGTCCTTATTACATCTATTAAGTTAAAAAATAAACATTCAGAAACTCTGTGATTTAACTGCTAACAATTAATAAAATCGAGTTTCTCTCAACAGATCGCCATTTAACCCAGGCAAACATTTAAAACACATACCTTATAAGTGCGATCTCTGGGAACCAACTCAGTCAGGCAACAAACACGCATGTGGGCTGAAAACTCGTCTCGTCTATCAGATGGAGAGCATGCACATCGGCGATAACTAAACATTACTGGCGGGAAGCATCAACACCCATGCTTTGACCATCCAGGGTAGGCTACAACCTCAGCCGAATGCCAGCCGCGATAACTTGCATGTCGCCCTGGAAATAAGCTAATGTTAGCTACAGTATGCCATTGATCGGCCAGCTTACAACATCCAACATACCTGAATGACGACAGAAAATGACGACACGGGAAGGGGCGGTGCCTCGTGACACCATACACTCTAACCAGCTGGTTTATATGCGCTACTACAGTTCACTGATATGACAAGCTCAAATTAATTAATCAGCCACCGCAGGCAGGATAAATTTCATTAGACCTGCCACAATCTACCCCTCCCTTTTGTATCGTCGCCCCGACGATAAGCAACTCTTGCTACTCACTTCCAGGGCCTAAAGAGGGCAGAACAACATTAGACACAAAAGTCACGCACCTAAAACCATTTACGAGAACAAGCGATACACAAGTCCTCCAACATGATTAAAACACGAGTAAGGCACTTGTTACAGGTCCTCTGCCTTTACGGCTACTCGACGAGAAACAAGTGATGCACAAGTCCTCTTAACGTGACGGCTAAATGACGAGAAACAAGTGATACACGAGTCCTCAAACATGGCGGCTAAATGACGAGAAACAAGTGATACACAAGTCCTCTTACCGTGACGGCCAATTGACGAGTAACCAGTGATACATGAGTCCTCAAACGTGACGGCTATATGACGAGAAACAAGTGATACACGAGTCCTCTAAACGTGACGGCTAAATGACGAGAAACAAGTGATACACAAGTCCTCTTACCGTGACGGCCAATTGACGAGTAACCAGTGATACATGAGTCCTCAAACGTGACGGCTAAATGACGAGAAACAAGTGATACACGAGTCCTCTAAACGTGACGGCTAAATTACGAGAAACAAGTGATACACGAGTCCTCTTACCGTGACGGCTAAATGACGAGAAACAAGTTATCCACGAGTCCTCGAACATGAAACAAGCAACAAAAAAGAACAACCCTCAGCGGGCCATATTTTTAAGACTCGAACTGGTCACTCCCTAAACGTGCATGAGCTCGACAAACTTTACAATTACACTCTGTAACAGTAGATACCATTCAGCTACTGTCGGTCAACACGAAATTAAAATCCACCCAACCATTTGACAAGATGGGGACCTGACAACCCTACAACCGGGTAACGCCCAGGCATTTTCTTTAACGCAGCCTCTTCTTGTCTGCCACCTTAACTGAGCCCCAAGTTCCCAGAGTAACCGACACTTACCACCACCGACAGGAGATCCCGGGTAAAAGGGAAAGTTCTCCACAATCCAGACAGACGCTGCTGCTTTGCTTTAAAAAAAAACACAAGAGAACACAAAACACCAAATATAAACCAATATGATTACCCACGTCTCCACCTGGCAACTGTGGAACCCTGCCGACTACGCCAGAATGTAGCGGCACAAGGATAGATGCAATGGTTTTAAGCATAAATGATCTCTGCTAACGACTACGCCACCCTGGAATCTTGCCAGGGACAATAAAATATAGTTTGTTATTTAAGGAAACAGGTTCGTCCACAGTAAGACGGCAGAAGACGTGGGTACAAAAATATAAAATTTGTTTTATTATAAATAATCAATATAAAAATGCACATACATCAACAGCACTCAATGTAGACAATTTTGGTGGTTCAACAAACACACATGGAGCGACCTGAGTCAGCGGGACAGGAGCCGAGGCAGAGCAGTGGATAAGGGCACGTAAGGCCTCCACAACAAGTCACCTTTTGGCATACACCTGTGCATATACACTCACACCACTCAGCACACAACACTAGTGAGGGAGACCACCACCAACAATCCGCCCCTGCTTTGTGCACTCAGCTCCTGGAACAGAAATGTCACTGTTGAAACACACTCAGAATTGTCACTGTTGAATCACACTCAGAATCACTGTTGAATCACACTTAGAATTGTCACTGCAAGAGACAGAAATTGAAGTAGAGATATTCACAGTTTTAAGTTTACCATGTTACATTCTGAGTCAAAATACAAAACAAAAACTAATACAAATGAAAAAGGAAACTTTCCTGGTGTTCCACAAGACACAGAAACTAATCGGTGGTGCAGACGCGACCAATCGGTCCTTATTACATCTATTAAGTTAAAAAATAAACATTCAGAAACTCTGTGATTTAACTGCTAACAATTAATAAAACGTACTCGGTTACTAACGTAACCTCGGTTCTCTCTAGGAGAGGGAACGAGTACTGCGTCGAAGAGACGCTACGGGAAAGATATTTCTTTTTTGAGATTGAAGCCTAAAATTAATCCTTAATTTTGTAAATATGTAAAACGCTTTTCTGTAGCATACAACCTTAGGCGGAGCAAATCACGCGCCCATTGGCTGCTCCGCCAGAAAAGCACAGCCAATGCGAGGCCAGTGACGCTGACCAATGAGGACGCTTCGCGCCCTCTGCGTCACCTCCCGCCGAAACGGGCGTGGTCTAGGCCTATAAATATGAGCATAGCTGTCTTCCACACTGATTTTCGTCACTTGAAGCGACACAGCGTGGGCACGCACGGCCTGAGACGCAGTACTCGTTCCCTCTCCTAGAGAGAACCGAGGTTACGTTAGTAACCGAGTACGTTCTCTTACGTAGAGTTCTCTCCTACTGCGTCGAAGAGACGCTACGGGAACCCTTGTAACACGCCGTGCGTGCTCTTGGACCGACACAGACACCCGAGGGCGCGCGCGTACACCAAGAATGTATAGGAAGAGCGGCTAAAAATAGCATCATCCCTTATAGTAGTGCCTCTTAAGGACATAATAACATATATATGAAATATTAGATATATATGAGGGGTGAAAGCATGCTCATGGGACACATTGTCAGTGAGTGATGCTTAAAACATAAGAGTGACCTGGGCCGCAGCGCGGGGCAGGAACACTATACATAGTCTTCTAGACCGAGAGCAGTTTAGCCTGCAATGCAGGAACCTCTAGGTTATAGAACCTTATAAATGTAGACGGGGAGGCCCAGCCTGCCGCCATACAGATATCTTATAGTGAGATTCCGCTATACCAAGCCCACGAAGAGGCCATGCCTCTCGTAGAGTGCGCTCTAATGCCCAGAGGGCATTCCAAACCTCTAGATGCGTAGGCTAGCGCAATGGCGTCCACTACCCATCGAGATAGACTCTGTTTCGTCGCAGTTCGCCCCTTTAGAGCGCCCACTGAACGAAACAAAGAGCTGCTCCGACTGTCGAAAAGCAGCGGAGCGGGACACATAAGCTCTTAATGCCCTAACCGGGCAAAGGGAGCTATTTCCGTCCTCAGAGGCCGGCAGAGCCGACAGGGAGATGACCTGAGCCCTGAACGGAGTGTTGAGGGACTTAGGTACGCACCCATGCTTCGGTTTCAACACGACTACAGAGTCGCTGGGCCCGAACTCCATGCAAGAAGCTCCAACTGAGAGCGCTTGCAAATCCCCTACACGCTTCACTGAAGCGAGAGCCAAAAGAAATACGGTCTTGAAAGACAGGTGCTTCATGTCAACTGAGTGAATAGGCTCGAAAGGGGCCCCTTTCATAGCGTTCAACACCGTAGAAAGGTCCCAAACGGGGACTGAAGGAGGCCTCGGAGGATTTAACCTCCTGGCTCCTCTAAGGAAAACGGACCACCAGGTCGTTTCTGCCCAGTGAATGGCCAAGCGTTGGATTAACGAACGCTGATATGGCTGCCACATAGACTTTGAGCGTGGATGGGGTTCTTCCCTTATCCAATAGCTCCTGCAGGAAGGAGAGAATCTCCGTTTCCCCGCACTGAAGTGGTGACAGACCTCGGTCTGAACACCAACCAGAAAACACCGACCATTTGGAAGCGTAGAGCCGTCTAGTAGACGGGGCCCTAGCCTGCTCGATCGTGTCTAACACTCCTCTAGGGAGGTTAGTGGGTACCCATTTACGGCCCACACATGTAGGGACCATAGATCCGGGCGAGGATGCAAAATCGAGCCCATGGCCTGCGAGAGGAGGTCCCTTCTCACTGGGATCGGCCACGGGGCAGTACTCTTCAGCCGCATCAAAAACTGGGAACCAAGGTTGATTCGTCCAGTATGGTGCGACAAGAAGCACTGAGCATCCGCTTTTCCTGATCCGCTCCAGCACTTGAGGCAGGAGTGAGACAGGGGAAAAAGCATAGAGCGGACGGCGAGGCCAGACACTGGCCAGCGCGTTCGTGCTCTTTGAAAAGAATTCCGGGCAGTGAGCGTTTTCCTGGTTTGCAAACAGGTCTATTTCCGCTCTGCCAAACATTTCCCACAGCAGACGCACTGTCTGTGTGTGTAGAGACCACTCTCCCGTCGGAACGTTGTTCTGTGAGAGTCTGTCTGGTCCTACGTTCAGGTGACCTGGCACATGTATTGCTCTCAGCGAGCGCAGGTTGTGCTGGGCCCACACCAGTATGCGTTCCGTCAACCTGAAGAGGTTCCGGGATCTCACGCCACCCTGGCGGTTTATATAGGCCACTACCGACGTGTTGTCCGAACGGACCAGGACGTGGTGTCCCTTTATCCGAGGACGAAAACGCCTCAGCGCTAAGTCCACTGCCATCATTTCCAGGCAGTTTATGTGCGGTAGTTCGACTCGTTCCGCCCACTGGCCAAAGAACGGTCTGCCTTCGAGCAGTGCTCCCCAGCCTGAGGTGGACGCGTCCGTGGACACCACCTTCAGGCTCGAGGAAGTCCCCAGGCTTACACCTGACCGGTACCAGTCTGACGCTCTCCATGGTGTCAGGGCTGAAAAGCATTCCTGATTGACCTTGAGGCGATAACGACCGTGAACCCATGCTCGGCGCGGTACACGCGCTCTCAGCTAGAACTGCAGTGGGCGCATGCGCAGCAGGCCCAACTGCAGAGCTGCCGAGGCTGAGGCCATGAGGCCCAGCATTTTTTGAAATCTCCTGAGCGGCACTACATGACCGCTGCGGAAGGATTTCGCCATCTGCAGGGTGTTTCGCCTGCGCTGTGATGACAACCGTGCTGTCATAGACAGCGAGTTCAGTTCCAGTCCCAAAAAGGAGATCCTTTGACTGGGAAACAGTGAACTTTTCTCCCAACTGACTCCCAGACCTAAGTGCTCGAGGTGATCGAGTATTAGGGTCTTGTGGCGAATTAGTTCTGAAGGCGATTGAGCTAGAATCAGCCAATCGTCCAAATAATTCAGAATTCGGATGCCTCGGAGTCTCAGGGGTGCCAGCGCCGCGTCCATGCACACTGTAAATGTACGAGGTGCTAGAGACAGGCCGAATGGCAGGACTGTGTACTGATATGCCCGGCCCTCGAAGGCGAATCTCAAAAATCGCCTGTGACGTGACGCAATTTGTATGTGAAAATACACGTCTTTCAGATCTATTGCCATAAACCAGTCTCCTCGGCGAATCTGCGCGAGGATTTTTCTGGTCGTGAGCATTCTGAACTTTCGCTTTGTTAGCGTTTTGTTCAGATGCCTCAGATCTAAAATGGGTCTGAGACCCAGTCTTTCTTCGGTACCAGGAAATATCTGCTGTACAGACCCCCTTCGCTCTGAGCTTGAGATAAAGGCTCTATGGCCCCTTTGCTCAATAGCTTCGCTATTTCGGCTCGAAGTAGATGTGCTACTTCTGTTTTTACCGTGGTTTCGACTCTCTCCGTGTAACGGGGAGGGCGTCGATAAAACTGTAGCGAATAGCCTCTTTTTATAGTCTCTAGCACCCGTTCTGAGACCCCGGGAAGTCTTTCACATGCATCTGCACATGTGACTAGGGGTTGAATGTAATCTGGGCCCTGGTCGCGAAATGGCGGCGACACGAGAGCAACCGTGTGCTGTAACATGGACGCCGTGGCGTCTGAGGCGGGGGGGCATGTTTAACACAGTGTGCATCCCGCGCGCGCTCGACTCTCTGAGTTGAGAGAGAGCGCGCGGGGCGAGCCCCGTAGGGCTCGTTATGTTTGTGAATAAATGTGGGCGCGTGGTGGCGGGCACATTTATAACACCGGGAATACTGTGTTTGTGAACTGACTGACCGTTCGTTGGTTTCGTTTTTACAGAAAACGCAGAACGTGCAGTGTGTAGTGGTTGTGGGCACTGGACGGTGGGCACGCTCACTACATGTAAAGCACAATCGACATGAGTCGATTTTATGTGTGCAGACCCTGTGTTGTACGGGGCTGTGCTTGCACGGGTTGAAAAACCGGGCTCTGGTCGCGAAATGGCGGCGACACGAGAGCAGTCGTGTGCTGTAACATGGGCGCCATTGCAGCGTCTGATGCGGGGTGCGCTCAATCGAGCGGGCAGCCCGCGCGCGCTCAGCTCTCTCAGCTGAGAGAGAGAGAGCGCGCGGTGCGAGCCCCGTACGGCTCGCATGTTTGAGAATAAATGTGGGTGCGTGAACGCGGGTACATTTATAGCACTTTTTGAGTACTGTCTATTAGAACTGACTGACCGTGCATCAGTTTCGTTTCAAGAGAAACCGTGTGACATGTAGCTTGTAGTGATTGTGGGCACTTGAAAGCGGGCACGCTCACTACATATAATGCACAAACGACATGAGTCGATTTCATTTTACAGTGCAAGCCCTGTATTGTGTAGGGCTGTGCTTGTGTGTACGAATGGGCACTGGGTCGTGGGCATACAGTTACACACATTACATCATCGGTCGTGGCCGGGACACCGTGTAGCACAGAGAGTACTGTCTATCAGAACCGACTGACCGTGCATTCGTTTAGTTTTTACAGAAACCACGGGACATGCAGTGTGTAGTGATTGTGGGCACTGAAAAGCGGGCACGTTCACTAACTTACATGTGAAGCACAACCGACATGAGTCGATTTTATGTGTGCGAGCCCTGTATTGTGTAGGGCTGTGCTTGTGTGTACGAATGGGCACTGGGTCGTGGGCATTACGGATACACACATCACACCATCGGCCGTGGCCGGGACACCGGGAAATACATTCAGATTTACCTGGGGCGTCGTGAAAACGGCGTTTGTGTGCAGGCAAACGGGCATTGATGCCGATTTGGTGACTTCGAAATACACTGGCACGGTCGCGTATGTTGGGACTGTGCGAGCGAGACATTTTAGTGAAATCCGGCCGCGGCGGGATTTTAACACTGTAGCTTTCCTCGAAGCAGAAGCGCGCATCCTGGCTGAAAACGGGGCTTTCCGGGACTCCGCGATTTCTTCGTGAATTCAGGAAGAAAAAGGCGCGGGTCGTGAGGACAGTTACGTACGTTCCTCTGCAGAAAAGCAGCCATCCAGCCGGTAAGCGCATCGATGCTGGTCTTTCTCCGTCGACGCTCATGAGCGGCGGGGGAGGGGAGATCCTCGGAGCTCGCCCATCCCTCGCTACCCGAAGCGAGGAGAGAACAGCCGTCGTCCTCCACAGACGCGGCTTCACCTTCCTCGTCCATGACGGACGCGGCGGCACACAGCGGCCCTTGTCCGTCGGTCAGAGAGTCCAGCGAAGCGGGCGGAGAAGCTGGCGGCAGCAGCGGCGAGCACCTCGTGGTGGAGGGAGGTTCCGGGCTCCGCTGAGCACGGCGCTTTTCACGGCGCGGCACTACAGCGGGCGGAAAGATGCAGCTTCAGTAAATGAACCCCAGGCGAGTCCGCAGAGTCACCGTAGGCATCAAATCACAGTGATGGCAGCCGCCATCGACGAGAGCTGAAGCTGCGTGATCATCACAGGCAGGAAACACAAGCACGTGGTCCCCGTCGCTGAGCGGGGCTCTACACGAGCCACTGGAGGTGCGAGGCATCTTGAAAAAGACGCTCGGCTCTTTTAGTGGTGGAAAAACTGTGTGACGCGACGGCGAACACACACACAAAACACACACACATAATGTAAAGGATATTCCACGCCGGAGAAGCGCAGCAGGGAACGGCGGCTGAAGGCGGCGATGACCAGCGGCTTCAGGTAAGAGGCGCGTCCTGCTGGGGTGCTTGTTCCAAACGGCTGTGGTGGCTCGAATCCAGTCCAACGATGCGTGTAGCTTCGTGAAGAATAGAAAATCAGTGTGGAAGACAGCTATGCTCATATTTATAGGCCTAGACCACGCCCGTTTCGGCGGGAGGTGACGCAGAGGGCGCGAAGCGTCCTCATTGGTCAGCGTCACTGGCCTCGCATTGGCTGTGCTTTTCTGGCGGAGCAGCCAATGGGCGCGTGATTTGCTCCGCCTAAGGTTGTATGCTACAGAAAAGCGTTTTACATATTTACAAAATTAAGGATTCACGAGTTTACATGTTAATGAAATCTGATGTAATATTATAATGCGTATTTGGCTTGCTGTCCGGGGGGAGGGCTCCGAGCTCAGAATTCGGCCCGACCCCAGAGTACTCCCCCCATAACTTAGAGATCATAGGTATCTATGAACGGACCCAGCCGAATGTGGGGTGAAGGGGTGGAGGTGGGATGCTGAGAAATTAGTCATGAGACAGGAGGTAAGGAAAGGCTTTATTTATACTGGCTCCTTCTCGTGCTGATTGGATGATTACCTGAACATGCTCCTCCCGAACTTTGTTACATAAAACTTCATTTAATTTTAGGCTTCAATCTCGAAAAAGAAATATCTTTCCCGTAGCGTCTCTTCGACGCAGTAGGAGAGAACTCTACGTAAGAGAATCGAGTTTCTCTCAACAGATCGCCATTTAACCCAGGCAAACATTTAAAACACATACCTTATAAGTGCGATCTCTGGGAACCAACTCAGTCAGGCAACAAACACGCATGTGGGCTGAAAACTCATCTCGTCTATCAGATGGACAGCATGCACATCGGCGATAACTAAACATTACTGGCGGGAAGCATCAACACCCATGCTTTGACCATCCAGGGTAGGCTACAACCTCAGCCGAATGCCAGCCGCGATAACTTGCATGTCGCCCTGGAAATAAGCTAATGTTAGCTACAGTATGCCATTGATCGGCCAGCTTACAACATCCAACATACCTGAATGACGACAGAAAATGACGACACCGGAAGGGGCGGTGCCTCGTGACACCATACACTCTAACCAGCTGGTTTATATGCGCTACTACAGTTCACTGATATGACAAGCTCAGATTAATTAATCAGCCACCGCAGGCAGGATAAATTTCATTAGACCTGCCACATAAATAAACAAGTGATCAATATAGTAAACAAATCCCATAGCCTACAATATTGTGAACACTTAGCGGCTTAGTTGTAACACTGTGCTACAACTAACCCCGCTGTGTAAAAAATATTTTAAACCTAGCTAACAGTTGATAGGAGTTGCTGACATGTTTCAAAATGGTGCCATGTTTTAGCCAACAAGACAGTGATTAAGGCAATATAAAGTTAGATTTGGTGACGTACACACAACTCAGAAACAGAAAAATACGTATGATGAAAAAAAATACAATACCCGTATCTTCACAAAATATTACCAAAACTTTTCACAAATCCACGGGAGACCGTCTTCTGGCAGCGAGAGAAAAAGAGCGTAAACCCAACCCGCGTGACCCTGAGTAACTATGTAAAAGGTCCGTGTTACATTTAGCCCCGCGTTAGGTTGTGCCCCGCGCTCCCCTACAATTATGTGTAGGCTATGAATGTGTGTGTGTGTGTGTGTATGTGTGTGTGTGTGTGTGTGTGTGTGTGTGTGTGTGTGTGTGTGTGTGTGTGTGTGTGTGTTGTGTGTGTGTGTGTGTGTGTGTGTGTGAAATATTGCCGATATTTTTATAATATATAAAAAATGTGCATGTATATACTAATAAAGATTAATATTCATTGATTTTAAGATGCAACTCCAAACGTTCTTGGCAGCAGATATAAAGACAAAATATAAAAATATAATTCAAAGTAGTAAGTATTTACACACAACCTTTTATTATTTTTGTAAAAATTTGATCACAAACACTTGTTTGAGGCAAACCGAAAAAAGAGTGAAATTCAGAAAACCGGTGGAGGGCCAGAAGAGGGCCTCCAGAATACACTGAGTTGGCTCGCAATAAGGGACGGCCGATTATGGATGGGATTACAGGTGCTGTACAATCTGACCCTGGTGCTGGCTACTCTAAGCAACACTGGGTACGTGTGTGATATTACTATTTTAAGTTTGAAATATGTCTGACTGTATGTTCTGCAGTAGAGGGAAATGCAGTGTCCCTGTTGAAGCCAGCACACATGCACACAGTCTCCCACACAGAGGTCAGTATGCAGCTGACAGAACACCAGAAACATAACCTGCTTTATAACAGTTATGCTTTATATTGGCCTACTTTTATTTATTAGGGTGGAGGAAATGATGAAGACACTCTGTCTGTGTTCTGAGACCGTTGCTGAGGTGAATGCACTGGGCTTTTTATTAAGGCAAACATTTGAATGCGTGGCATAAAACAGGGACTGGCCCTTACACATCTCTTTTATTGTAGGATTTTTTACAACCTGTCCCAGAAACTGAAGCCTCTACCTCAACAGGCTTCAGAAGAAATGTGAACAAGGTAAGGATTTAAAACCCTTGACATAAATTTACAGGTGTTTGTCAAGGAACTTTTTGTGAGTTGATTAGCCTCCAGAAAACTTGTAATGATCATGTTTGTGGTGGAATTATGTTTCAGGTGGAAACAGACTCAGTTAGGGCCCTTCACAAAAGGAGCCTATGGAGCTAGACTGCACACTAAAGGAGCCTATAGAGACTGCACAGTAAAGGAGCCTATAGAGACTGCACACTAAAGGAGCATATGGAGCTAGACTGCACACTAAAGGAGCCTGACTGTGAGCTGAGGAGGCTCCACATTTAAAAAAAATATGAATTGGAGATCAAACAGCTGGATTAAACTGATCTCAGTATGTGAACTTATTTAACCAAGTAACACTTTAGCATGAATATTTATTAATGCAACTTTCTCTCTTTCCCCCAAACCGTGTTTTCCCCTAGATTCTGTGCATCACCGATCGTGCAAGTATGTAGGCTACCACTTGCAAAAAAACGCAATACCATTTGTGGTACAGTAAGTGCATTAATTCAACGTGTTAAATCATTTATGTGCGGCTCAAGAAGTTTGCAAAGATAAGATATTCCTTCCGCAGAAAATACAAGTAACTATCAGGAAAGGCAAGGGGATTTTGTCTGGCTAATAACTCTTTCTCTACGATGTGCTCGTCTAACAATTTGCGCTGAGATGTCCACAGGATTTGGAAGAAAATGTAAAGCCATTAGACAATTTTTTTGAGAGAGATGCTGCGTTCCAAACCGCATACTTCCCTACTATTTAGTATGGGAAAAAGAGTAGGCGAGCGAAAAAGTATGTATGAATCCAAAAGAGTAGGCGAGAATTACCTGGGGGACGTACTAATTATCGCGAGATTCGGACTTAAGTGCGTTCCAATATGCCTACTTTCCTACTATATAGTAGGCGAAAACAGTACGTGAAGGAAGCAGTACGTTCGAAACATCAGTATTCATAAAAGAGTAGGCGAGGAGTTCCCGGATGGCTTACTGCTTCCGGCCCGATTTTTGAGTGCTCAACCGATGGATACTCTTCTATCCCAGGAGGCCACGCGAGAGGATACGTCATTATAAAATATCACGGAGATCAGCGACGCGGGGGGGTTTCAAATGTGAGTAAACACGGTTCCTTGTGTTAAAATTGCATGTGTTAAACTAATAGAGTAAACGTTTTAACTGTTGAAGGTGTAAAGCTGTTAGACAGTATAGTATAGTTGTGATTTTGCTGTAAAAACACGTTTTATTATGTATAGCTCTAGCTGACAGGGGAGCTCCGGTAAGGACACGTAAGTTACGTCTCTAACGTGGATTTACATAAACTATAAACATCTTAAAGACGCTTATTTTAAACGTCTATTTACATCTGACAGGAACA
Source organism: Phoxinus dragarum (assembly GCA_033366665.1). Taxonomy (NCBI): domain Eukaryota; kingdom Metazoa; phylum Chordata; class Actinopteri; order Cypriniformes; family Leuciscidae; genus Phoxinus; species Phoxinus dragarum. The sequence goes on from JARPMJ010009772.1 coordinate 22,477, forward strand.
TCTTTTATAAGTATTGCAGAAGAGCACATCACAACATGAAATATACATCTGAGTGGTATGTGTGCTATTATGTAGAACAAATCTATAAAGTAACTAAACATAAGTAAGTTATCTATTTTATTTGTCCATTAGTACGGTTGATAAATTGAGGAACATGTATGTTGTTAAACAACCTCAACATGTTAATGTAGTGTTGAGCTCATAAATCACAGAGGTTATGGGAGTCTTGTCTGGATGTTACAGGGAATGTTGGATGCATGAAGCTGAAGTATACTACAGAAATGAATAACAACAACTATTTAAATATTAAGTTGTAGTTTTATTTTAATTATTGTAATTTCAAACAGAGCTATTACAGCACTTTTCTGATTCTTGATTTCTGTGTATTTGCTGCTCAGCTGTTGTGGTGGAGCAGGACCTGCAAGGAAAGATGATGGTGGCATTTGTGAAAAAAAGTGTCTTGTCTGCTAAATAATACTGAAATCAAATGACATTGTGCTGTTAAAACTACTGCTTTTGTGTTGTGTTTGTGCATTTTTGTAGGATGTGAAATGTCAGCAGACTGGTGTGAGCACTGGATGAGGAGCACAGAGCTGAATCCTGGAGATCGTGCCATGGACGAGACCCTCCATCACTCCACCGGCCCGTATTGCCTCAGATTGTGAAGCACAACACATCACGCAACAACCTCCTGCACGGCTCACCTCTGGCGGCCCGCTGGTTCATCAGAATAAAGCCGCAGAATGGGAAACGCTGTGTTGAGATGGCAGTAAATGTGGTTCAGCGCCTGTAGTCTACATACATGATTGTAGTTTGAATAAAGCTTTGTTTCATGTGTTGACTTGTACCGGTATATGCATTTGTTTATTGTGTGATGGTGACTTTCATTCATTTATTAATATTTATCATTGTTGTCAGTAAATAAAATATAATTATTTAATTAATTAATGCTTTAATTAATTGTTTGAATGAAAATGTAGATGTTCACAATATACACATCTAGAGTGTATTCATGCATAGCTATGTCATTTGACATACATTACATTTGTTTTATTGAATTATATAATTTTCAGTAAAAAGTAATATAATTAAGTATTTGTCGTTGTTATTATTGTATTGTTTTGGGTGGGATAGCAATGCATTC